>JAYESA010000017.1:32511694-32739194 GCA_036927795.1 Iris macrosiphon | reverse complement strand
GGTGGGGGGCTTCCCTAGGTTTGGGGATTAGGGCTAGGGTGTGATGGGACATTAAATAGGGAGAGGGATAAGGAAAATGAATGGTGATGATGCACCCCTATAGAATGGGTGGTCAAGATTAGACATGGAGGAATTTCTTCATGTGGGGATGAGGGTTGTTGACTAGTCAAATTATTTGGGCTCTCCATTTGGTTTGAACCAATGGGGTGTTGACACCTAATGCAATATTTGCAAATTAGCTCCCTTAAATTTGGGCATTTGCACAGACACATAAAATGATGAAAAATTGGTGGGCTATTCGGTGTTTGGCATTTTATAGGGTGATGGGGTGTTGTGTATTATATGGGCTTAATTAGTGGGGTACTGGAATTAAATCGAGATTAACGAAATCAGTCAAAATGGTATCATCAATTTAATTAGGAATAAAATATAAGCTGTGTTCTAAAATTAATTAGGAGTACATGGGCCCAAAATTAGGTCGGGTCACCAATATCATTAGTGAAGAAGACTCAGAACAGAATATTACCCTAATTTGGGTTGCATGGAAAATGGGTCAAGATTGCCTCCAATTTCGATTGGAACGCACAATGATACAAAATTGGAATTTATTCAGAAAATAAATAAACGTCCGCGACGATTATTATGCGGCTAAAATGAAGTACAAGAGAGCATAATTATGAGTTACAAAAAGGTCAGAATGGAAGGCAGGCATGTCTAGGGCAAGGTTGTGAAATTTATTGGAAGGCAAAAGCTAGGGTAGCGCTCCAAATATCGAAGCAACGGCAAGGCACAATAATTAAATAAATTACGGTAATTAATTACAACCTCCAATAATTAAATTCTAAATAAAAAAATTAAATACATATTCCTATAATTCGGTCAGGTGTTCGTCTAGTGGGCTTCTAGGTCAAGTCTACTAGCTCAACATAAATAACACTGTACATAATATTATAAATACACATCTCATGCAATTATTTAAATTAAATACACGCAATATTAATTATATATGAAAAGTCAAAAATACCCCTATTTTTGGAATGTGGTAGTGACAATTCGCAAGAAGCTAAAAAAAGAACAGAATTAGAAAAGTACTTAGCAGATGATTGTGTTCCAATAAGTCAATTTTTTTTGATATATTATCTTGGTGGAAAGCTAATAGCCCACTTATTCGATACTTACAAGTATGGCTCGTGATATATTAGTAGTTCCAGTATCAACTATACCCTTAGAGTCAAAATTTAGTTCTGGTGGTAGAGTAATTACTGAGCATCGATCTTCATTGGCCCCTGATATAGTAAAAGCATTAAATTGCATTAAGGATTGGTTGCCATCACTTAAAAGTAAATTAATTATTTGTTGAGTAAAATATTATAATTTTAATGTTTGTATTATTATTGTTCTAATTTTTTTTTGTTTTTTGTTTTTCATGTTTGAGTTATAACAGATATTGACTTGGTTGATGTGCCAGAAGTTATGGATATGACTGGTTCTTCACCTATAACAAGTTAGCTAGGTAAGCTTATTTGATTTTTTGGCTTTGAAATGTATGTAAATTTTCCAGTTGGGAATGAAAGAATGAAGTAGAAGCAATTATGCTGCCTATTTAAGCAGAAATTGAGGAACTTAAATCTCCATATGGCAAGAAGGTCTACAAATGGAGAAAACGAACTTATGGAATATCTAAAATCTCTTACAGAATATTATGGTATGAATTAATTCTATTATCATTTTATTTACTTGTTTATTTTTCTTTTTATCTAAGCAAAATTTGTTTTTCTTAGAAGTATTATTGTTTTCTTGTGTAAAAGTGAAGGTTTTTTCCCCCCTAAAACTTGGAGACACTATGGCTATATGAAATTACTGTGGTTAAGGCCCTTAAGGGATGGTCTTTATGTCTCATTTTTTCTAGAATGAAGATTTTTTAACTTGGATCCTTCCTTTGTTATGAATTCATTTAATCAGTACAAGTTAATATAAAATAGTGCTTAGCTTATTGATCTTTATTATTTTCTCAATATGTAGCCTTAAAGTAAAAAAATAACGATCCTTATTGACTAAGGAATGTAATACATCTGAAGAATAGAAAATGTTTTATACATAACTCACAACAATGCTTTTCTTTTCAATAGAATAATATGTAGAGTTTTGTTATTTATACTAAATCGAAGTCACTCACACCTTGTCCTTTTCTTTTTCCTTCTCGCATGTAAATAGACTTGTGCATCATTTCTCTTCCTCAATCTATGTCTCTAGCAAGCCAATCCTAAGAATAATCAGGTCAATGCATATTGAATATAGTTGTCACAAACTAAATAAGTACTGATTAAGAATTTGAGTTGTGACACAATAGACAACAAATTGCAACTATTTCATATATTATGATATTTTTATTACTATGTAATTTGACTATATAAAAACTTATTAATATATTATGATGTTTTTATTACTATGTAGATGGACAACAAATTGCAACTATTTTTCATGACCGCATCAGGAAATGGCAGTACATAGTATAAATTATTGAAGATGGAGGATTATTTTGTATCGTTGGTTGACAGATTGCTGACTTAATTTTAGCTTAAACTATAAATGCAATATATATCATTAATCATTTTGTGTAGCCCCTTAAATATGCAATATAGAGTATAGGTAATTTTTTTAGCAAGTTGGTCGATTGTCGATTGATTATTTTGGTATCTGCATATTGAATTTTAATTTGGTTATCTTCATTCTCATAAATATTTATGTTATGGATTGTAAAGGTTATCATATTTTATCAAGTTTGGAATATTTTAGATTTCATATATTCAAATAATAACTAACCTTATATTTGGATTTTGGATATTCATAAGGTAGATTCGAATTTCTTTTAGCTTATCAGATTTTGAATATTCGTATAATAACAAGAGACTAGGTAAATTCAATTTTTTTAGCATATTGGGTCAAATCGGATTTTATTCGATATTTGTTAAATTAGACGGATACGAATTTGAAGTGTGAAAAAAATATCTGTTCGGATATCGGATCAAATTTGGATATTACAAAAAAAATTAGATACGGATACTGATAAGAATATTGTCTTATATGTATCGATAAGCATCCGTTGACATGCCTAAGCATATCTACAAGAAATTTAAGCGAGTCTGTACTTTTCTCTTAGGGCTAACCATCCAAGACAGTTGGAAAAGAAAATCTGTTTTGGGAGTCGTCGTCTTCATTTAGGTAAATTACTACAGATAGGGTGATTGATTTCAAGTTGTAATCTTCTACTTTCTTCTTGAGTTTGGTGAGTGAGTTAAATATTTGTTTAAATGATTCAGCATAGTTTTATTCAATCTTGTATCTCTAACTGAATTTATAAATATTAAGATTTGTCCAGTTGATTGAGTTAGAAAAATTAGTGTATTTTATTTGTCTTGGCATTTTGGTTGATTGTGGTTGATTATCTCAGGTGGGATTGGCCTAGTTTTCACTGCAGTCAATTTCAGACATGTCATATCAAAGCACGGTATCGGCGTTACTGGTCCCAACATCTGTTATCAGAGTTCTCAGCTTCTCGAGAGGGAAGGTGCAACCATGTTTATTGAGTAGATGAACACACATATGATCACCGTTATAGGAGAATTGTATGATTTGGAAGTCAAGATTGGAGGTTCTATTATGGTACAAAGATTTGCATATTCCATTTGAGGGCGACAGTGCCAAGCCATCAGATAAATATATGAATAACTGGAAATAATTATCGAAAGGCTGTTGGATTTCTCCACAAAAGGCTGGACGCACTACCAAAATATGATAAAAAAATATGATAAAATAGCGACGTCATAGTAAAAAGTCGCTAATATTAAAGACTTGAGCGACTCCTAAAATAAACGTCGCTATACATCACTATTGGCGACACATAGCAACGTTTATCGACTATACTTTGGTTTTTAAAAGAATAGTCGCTATAAGCTTCTTTAACATTGCTAAACGTCGCTAATTTTTATGATTTAGTGACGTTTAGCGACTTATTGACCGACGTTGTTTATTTTATCTTTAGCAACATTTCTAGCGACGTCTCTGACGTTGCAAACTTTTAACTAGCCACGTTTAGCGATGTATTTATATGACTTCGCTACTTTTTTAATTAGCAACGTTTAACGACGTCTTTTTATGCGTCGCAAATTCATTAATTAGCGACGTTTAGCGATGTTTAGCGACGTTTAGCGATGTCTCTTGCGGACATTGCTAAATTACTGAATATAGGGTTCCTTCGCCTATTCGACTTTTTATTCCCCCCCATCTTTTCTATTTCTTTCCCCACTACCAACTTTTTGAAAACGTGCGCCTACACCGGCGATCCATCCTCCCCTGACGACCCTACTTGGCTCCGGCGACCCTCCCCGGCTCCGACGACCCATTCCTTGACCGATTCCTTCGCCCCTACCCCAGATGCGGCTCCTCCCCTCCGGCCTGGGTCTCCTCCGTCGACACCTCTCTCAGGCGCTCCTCCTTCCTTCCTCCCGGCTCGGTAAACCCTAACACCGACCCGGACATAACTAGGACACACACACACATACTAGACATAATCAGGACACATGGACAGACACAGGACACAACTATGACACACATACATATACTGGACACAATCATGACACATGGACAAACACATGACATAACCCTAACCCTGACACATGGACACACACACACACATGACACAACCCTAACCCTGACACAATCCTAATAGTCTCGAACGGACAAGTAGATAACTTTGAGACGAACAAAAAAGTTTGGGTAGAGCCGAATCGAAGTATTAGCTAGGTAAATGGATGACGTAGGGGACACACAGTTCCTCTTATTCTCTCTGCCCTAAGTCATCTCGTCTCTTCACCCGCTTTCCTATCATGAAAGTCTCTCTTATTGTCAATTCTCTTCTCCTTTTTTTCTTAACTACAAACATTATGTTAATGGTCTTCATCTCCTCTAGAAGACCATATAACTCTCCAAAGAGACATAATGGAAAGAGTTATTCTACTTCTAGCTTCTCTTATTCCTTCCTTCATGGCAACAAGAAGTCGGCTCTTATATCTCCAATGGATGATCAGAAGTACACCTAAGACTAGTTTTAATATGTTGCTTCTCAGTTTTTCATAATTGAACATTACACTTTTCAATAAATTGTAATCTAATGCAAGCTTGTTTCCATTAGGAACCTCTTGTTTTGTATAAACTGTATTATCTTTTTGTCACTTGTCCTCAGGTTATGTTCTTATGTCCACATGATTTTTATTTGTATAATTGTATCATTTTTTGGTAATATGGTATATTGGATTCTTGGAATTACATATGGTGAATAACGCTTCTTATTAGGATTCTGAAGTTATGTCTGATTGTAATTAATATATTATTTTTTGTGATTTCTACCATTCTTCTATGGTTCATGATTTGTCATGAGTATGATGGGTATTTTAAGTATAGTGAGATTTCTCTTGACATTTAAGATCATGCTTTTTAGATGTGCGATGTTGAACATGTTATTCTTCATAATCTAATTTACTTGTATATAAATTTTCTTTTCATTGAATCATTTATTGACACTCTTGGGTTGCATATATAGGAAATTTGAATGTCTTATCTTGGTTATCAACTCTTTAAACCCCGCTATTCCCTTAGTTTTCTTGTATTACTTTACATTTAATCATAAATGTATATCATAGCAAAATATTAAGATCCTAGGAGAAAAACACATCAAATACAATGTGTAACGATACCTACATTAAAAAGTTTGTTTAACCCTCTTTTGGTTAAGTGGGGGTTAAGTGGGGTTTTTTTAACGATACCTACATCAAATACAATATGTTATGATCATAGGAGGGAGAGTAATAGAGGGTTATGTGGGGGTTTGTTTAACTCTCTTTGGTCCATTTTTTGTAATCTCCCAAATTGGGAGATTAACGAGGGAAAAGTGAGGAATTTTGTTTAAAATATAATAAATACACCCCATTTAACTCTTTTCTCCACTCAAAATCTTCAATCCAAGCAAGGGTTATTACTTACACCCTACTTAACTCTCCCTTAAATCCAAACAAAGTTATATGTATTGACTCCCCTCCCCCTCACTTAACTCTACCTCACATAACCCTATTTGACCCTGCTTATTTTTTTCTCCTCAATCCAAGCAGACCCTTAAGGATATATAGTGTTCGAATAAAGTTTGAGGAGACCAATTGAGAACAAGACTAAAAAATATCTTAGGTAGTTTCTGTTGGGATGAGTTCTCTTCCTATCTGGAGAATGCCCAGAGGTTGATGGCCATCATCCTTTTAAGAGGAGAAGCTTGAGGGGTGAATGTGTATTTTTTTTTTTTTTTTGAGATGCAAATTGGCAGTTTTTCAATCTCATGTGCTGGTTTTCTACAGAAATAAAACCAAAAATTTGATAGTTGTTCTCGCACTACCAGTTTCTCTTTGTCGCACACAAATTGGAGAGAACGACCAGGACTTAGTTCTGTCTAGAGCAAGGAGATAAAGAACATCAAAATATTTACTACACCTACCTTAGATTTTTGAATATAATATCACTATCGCATATCGTAGGATACAGTAACCCTAGAACTTAGGAAAATAATTTTGATATAATTTTCTGATAATTATTTTACTTATTTCATCGTTTACATTTCAATCTAGTTCTAGAATCCAAATTCTTAAGTATACATGACATAATGACTCAAATAGACAAACCTACGAAACTATCATCCTAATTTTTATTTTATTAGATAAACCAATATTTATGAAAATAGTAGTATATCATATAATACCATAAGATTGTATTGTACACGATACTAACAACATAGTAGCTACCTCTTCTTGATGTGCATAAAAGACTCTTTTATAACACAATGATATTGATCATTAGTACCTATCTTAGCTCTATTAATTCATTTTCCATTCAAGAGACGAACTATTGATGATAAGATCATAATTTTGAAAAAAAATATCTAAGATTATATATATATATATATATATATATATATATATATATATATATATATATATATATATATATATATATATATATATATATATATATCCTCCTTCGTCGACCCCTCTCTCAGGCGCTCCTCCTCCCTTCCTCCTGGCCTCCCACCTCGGTAAACCCTAACCCAGATCCAGACACAACTAGGACACACACACAAACACACATACTGGACACAATCATGACACATTGACACACACTAATGACTACTACTAACTATAATAGTATACCACTAACTTAACTAACTGTTAACTGATATAATTTATAACTATCTAACTAATATTACAACAAACTGATATACTAACTGATACATAATCAAATTTGCATTCCTTACTATTCAGTCACCCCCTTAATCTACGCTTCCTCCTGCAGACCTCAACATTTATACTAACACACGTGTGTCATTAGCTCACACACACACTTAGATACCACCCTCTATATTACACATTATCACATACCCCACTTGTAGTGATAGGATCAATGCTACTATGGTTTCATAACTTATAACCCCCCACTTCAGATATCACTCCATCTCACTTTATTAACACATAGGATAATACTTACCTAGTCTCTCTCATACACACCCATACCTGGTGTTAATGTGTATCATGAATACACTTGTACACACACATTTGAAATCAATCCTACCTAGAGGCCACTTGATTAGTCAGGAATGACATTCATAGGCAACTATGACAAAGCGTAGCTAAATGATAATGAACTAGAGGTCAAATCACGTGTTTGTGGCACTCCTATTTATCAGCTCATATTTACCACTATCTCACCAATGTAATATACTTCAACCTTATCTTAAAAGATATTTTAGTAGCTACTACTTACTAGCACTATAAAATGCACTGTTGAACCCATACATTACACAATTCTATTTCCCCCCTGTTCATTAACAATGTAAAATTGTAACAAAAAAATACTATCTATGAGTACAATAACATGAACATATAACAACTAAATTTTGTACTATATTTTTAATGTGGAATATAACATCTATTTTAACTATATGGATACATATATTTATATTTGTTATCAATTATATTCTTTGTTTCTATTTATCTTACCAGTTGTCACCAATGACCCGAGCACGTGCACGTCGCTTGAGAGAGTCACCTCCTACTGTTAAGGAGGAAGAGGCACCTCCTACTGTTAAGGAGGAAGTGATATCTCCTACTATTATGGAGGAAGTGAATGTTAAGGAGTAAGAGAACTATTAAATTAGAAACTGTTGTTAAGGAGGAAGTGGCAACTTCTACTATTAAGGAGGAAGTGGTGTCTCCTACTGTTGGGCAGGTACTAGCTCAGAGTGAGAGTTTCAGTCACCCAGCACCTATAGTGGAGATTGATAGAGTAGACGCTGCTTATGTGAAGTATCTGAGGGACTGGGTTCTGCCCCAGCGTATTGGATTTCCTTGAGAGATTAAAAAATTGGATAAGACTTAGGGTGTAACTGTAATACTTTTATTGTGGTTATTATGTGACTATGATACTTTTATATTATGCTTTTTGTATGACTGTGATACTTTTATTTTGTGTTTATTATGTGACTGTAATATTTTATATACTTTTTTAATATTTTGTGCCCAAAAAATTCAACGAAGAGTTGCTCCGGATTTATCTATTTTTATGAACTATTATTCTATTTTTATGAACTATTATATGTCTGTGTGTTTAATTTATTTATATTAAATATATGTTAAATTAAATATATATTACCTGACTTGTGATACTCTCAAGAGTATCAGTTTTTAGGTTCAGGAACCCCCCACACTCAGTCACAACACCAGACACTCTCCCTAGACAAGTGATACTAATACTCCTACTCGAGCAGCTACATATCCCTTTTACTGCCCAATCAACTACAGGTACAAGCCTGCATATAATGCCCAGGTCTTGCTCTTACCTACTGCACCCTGCAATATTTGCACTACCTTAATACACACCAACATATGGGCACTAGAAAACATGCACCCAGGTAGTATTGCTATGTCCAAGTACTCTAGACACTCCCTTCGAGCCTTAACCCCATGCAATGCACTAAGGCCTTCACTGCCTACAATTAAACCCTACTCCTTTTGTCAACCAAGTATCACTGATACTCTAGGGTGTCATGATATACTTTGATCTCATTCCTGCACAACCACCTGCTTATCACAACCACATATCACCCTAACTTATCTATACCTAATCAACACATCCACAGGCACTACTCTACAACACACACACACACACACATGTGCACACAAGTGCACACTCACATACTCGAGCACTAATCACTCACTCACAACACAAGTGCCTACTTGGTACTTACAACACATAATCAACACTACAAACTGATATTATAGTAATCATCAAAATAACATAAACTGTCAAAGAATATACTCGCCTATGGTCCTTAGCAATGAACAGAAGTCGGTGTCCAAACTGGAGTCAAAGTGACCTAAATATGAATTATTATGTCAAAGAATATTTTGGAGTCATAAATAAGTCATAAATAAATTTAGACCATGTTTTTAGGTCAAACTAGGTCAAACTAAGTCAGATTTGGTCAAACTAAGTCAAATTAGTGAAACTAGTTTAATACCTTGCTAAATTAGGTTTTCTAGATCAAAACTAGTCATTACCTTGCTCAAACAAGTTATACAAGTAATATTGGATAATACTAGCTAATATATTATACTATATATCATATGATATATATATTGTCTCTAATATATCACTAACTCATATCCCAACTCGTATCTAATACCTTGATACCAATATCCTTTACCTAGATCAATATCATAACATATAACCCATTATCTCACTACTTAACATACAAATATCTAATTCCTAACCCTATACCTTGATATCAAACTAGTATCTTGGTATCTCACAATACCTTAGTCAAATCCAATACTTAATCTAATACCATTGCCTAACCTACCTACATCAAGCCATTACGTACTACCTAGTATCACTACCTTAGTTAAGTAGCCAAAACACTAATCATAATCCATACTTTTCTCTTATCAAATGCCTTGACCACTTCATGTATCTAACCTTAATCAAAATTCAATTTCTAATACCTAAACTCAAGTCCCAAAACCTAGGTACTAGCTTGACACATGGTACCACTTCTAACATAAATTTTTTATAGTTTGCATGTACCACCCTTAGTCCCATCTTACAATACCTATTCTCTACTAAATACCCACACAACTTTCTAGAATACACATATCCTAGTATCCTAACACACTCTCAGACCCTCATCACCTGTACTCACTAGCTCACAGTGCACTACCACCAACTTGGTACTCTCTTTTAATATACTCACTCCCCCATATATCTTTATAGGGACACACCTCATTGTACAGTGCATCTATTCACTTGTTGTTGCCCCTACATCTACACCTGTAGTTATCACTGAAGTGCTACCCTCCCATCTTAGTTGCTGCTACTGAATTGCAGAGAAAATCACCTGCCATTAGTTCTTTAGTTGCTACAGAGTGCAACTCTTGCTCGAACAGCAAAGGTTACTGCAATATAGTACAAACTGAATTGCACTTATGTTGTAGGGTCTGTAGTATCCCATACTACTATTGTGCAGATACAGATCTCCCAACTTTGTGTCACTCAATCACACAAGCACTCAATCCCCCCACTATGATATCAGTCGATAGTGGTATGATAGCAATTTGTATCATAGCACACAATACACACACACACACACACATCTAAATCATTGATGAATAACTCCTCACTCTAATCTCTCACACAGACCACCACCACTCTACTAACATACTCACACTAGCAATACACACACCAAAACCAATACCAACACCCAACATTAAACACCAAATGTGCATCACCTTATGATACACACCAATACCATGATACACTCATGGTACACACTCCAAACACCAAGATACTCTATCAAAACTATATGGAACACAAATTATAGATGAAATATGACTAGAATTTAGTATAATAGAGGAATACTAATGAATATATGGAAAATTTACATATAAAATACAAATACAAGGATCCTAAACTACAGTATCATGGCGTATCATGATACAAACTTCGCGAACCCAATTTTGGACACAAGGAAACCTTCAAAACATAAAATAAACATTAATAGTCCTTATTAGGACACAATACACACTCTCAATGGACACAATTAGGGTTTTCCCTAAATTTAGCCCCAAAATTATGATACCAACTTATATCTATCAAATTGAGGACTTCTAGTGCCTAGATCTACCATTGGGAAGCCAAATCTAATCATAGGAAGGTTTCTAAAAGACTAAGGGGTGTTTTTAACCATAAATTTGATGAAATTAAGAGAATTACCTAGAGTTTTAGCATCTTTGAAGAATTCTAAATTTGGATACAGAAAAGATGATTTGGACACGATCCTCCAAGAATTGGACTCCTCCTCAAGCTCCTCCTTGTGCTCCTAGCTCCTTTCTCTCCAAAGGAAGTGGAATAAAATAATTTTGTGGGAAAATGAAATAGAAATTAAAGTCTAGATTTAAATTTAGGAGGGAAAGTGAATTGGTGTTGCTTGGAAAAGAAGTAGGAATAAATTAAGGGAATTTAAAATTTAATTCTCTTCATGACAAGGTGGTCCACTACATGGACTTGTAATTAGTTCTAATTACTAATTGTGACATTCCATCATCCAATTGAAATTCAAATTAAAGAGAAAAATGAATCTAATTGGTTATGAAAGGAATCTCTATACTAAAAGGAAATATTCTCTTTATGACAACTAATTAATTTAATTAGACTACTCTATGGTCATAATTAACACTAACAAATTAATTATAGAAATTAATATACAACATAATATAATAAAATAAATTAGCAGTTGCAAAATTATCAAAATACTCCTAGGGTGAAAAGTGGTAGTTACAAGCATTCGCCTTATCTTTGGAAGAGGCGTTAGCATCGGGTAACGTATTGGCATGTACTATTTCAGTTGCATATTTTCCTGCTTTAACGTTATTTTATTTAGAAGATTTATATTCTTTTGTATCAACATGATTCATGACACATCTTAGTATGGAGTTCGAGTCATTACCAAAGAGGTTGAATATACTCACTAGTAATAGGCTCATGTGAGTTGGTAGTGCATGTTTAACATATCTAGTCATAGTGTGTGGTTATCATCTACCCGCACAGTTGATAGAGTTTCCTACAGGTAACTTCGATATTATCCTAGGCATGGACTGATTTAGAGACAGTCATGCTTCGATAGATTATCGCAAGGGGGGAGTATTATTTAGCATCCCAAGCTTGGAGGAGTTTGTCTTTGTTAGAACTGAAGAAGACCAGCCTGAGGGTAGAGTTGCAGCGACAGTGATAGTAGAAAAGTAGATCCCTAAGGTGGTCAAGGAGTTTATTGATATTTTTCCAAAAGAGCTCCTAGGGATGCCACCAGTGAGAGATGTTGCATTCTGTTTGAGTTAAAAAAGTATCTGGTCCCATCTGTCAGAACCATCGTACAGTACCACCTGTCTGTGCTGGTGGAGGTGCTGGTATGGGTGCTGAGACAGGTGTTCTCTTTAGGACTGCCAACAAACTCTATCTCAACGTCTCAGTTTGATGCCACTGTATCTGCATCATAGCCTGAAAGAATTAAAGCATCTGTGTCTGTCCAGCTGATTGTGGCATCTAAGGTGGATAAGGTGGAGGTGGTGGTAATGGAACCTCTGGCTGTGCGGTAGGTGTCTCCTCAGATGTCGGCCTCTCAATTTGCGGTATTGGCGTAGCCCCTGAAGTCTGGCCCTCAAAATGCTGTGTGGGGATTGTCTGGGAAGTTTGTCCCTCGTTCTACTGTGTAGGATCGCCCTGAGAAGTCTTACGCCAATGTATCAGCGGGGCCTGTAGTGGTAGTTGCTCTTCAGGTAGTCCTTGGGGTATCTCCTCTCTCTGGGTGGTGTCGGTTGGCACCACGGCACCGGGTGCTCCTCGTCCACTGCGCAAGTTCATCTTGCTGCAAGAGATAGGACTTCATTAAAAGAGTACTTGATCAAGCAAACAGGATGCAGATATTTAGAAGTAATACGAAGGAAGTTCAAAGACATAATCAAAGTGGATGAGACCTAGTAATTTTTATCCTATTGCAGGTTCGCTGGGCATTTTACCATAACACAAGCGATAAAGTCGACTTGCATAGGCCACCACTAAAACCATGTCACGCCCCAGTCCAAAAAATATACGGGACCAGGCCACGTAGCAATAGCCAACTGTCACATCTCCGAGGATATCCTAATTTAATGGATCCTAACGAAGAGTGCTATGCTGTCCTAAAATACTAACATGTCCAATATCAAACAACAACAGGTAGTCTAATCTCATCCACAAATATAACCAAAGAGTACTAGAATAAATACTGGAACATAAATGCCAGTCTAAAATATCATAGTACAACTAAGAATGTCTGGTGGGAACAAACCCACAACTATGACGAAATAAAAGTACTGAATGACAGATAAAAAAAGTAATGACTGGGGCATCTGCTGACTAGATAATGATGCTTCTAATTCTAGGCAGAAGGCCTACCAACTGATCACGAAAACTCTGACGATAGTACTTCTAGCTCCTCCGTGGTAGCGTACCTCGTCTCCTGTCCTGGGCCGTATACTGTGGGGTAATATGCCTCGTCCAAATCTGAAAAGGTACCAGGTCCTCAAAGGGACGTAACAAGATACATAGAAGCATGCCACATATAAATACTAAATAAAATAAATACAATAATGGGTGTGCTAACCATCTATGTGAATGCAATGTAAGGACAACCTTTAGTGTATAGAAAGGTGTAGGCTAGACATATGCTGACATAATTCACCAATCGTGACAACCGGCTAGTATATGCCACATATGCCCCCTATAACACGGGCACTATAATATAATAACGTTCAACGTTCTATAGAGTGTGGTATCTGTAAAATCACCAAGTAACGTCCAACACTCTAAAGAACGTGGTATCTGTATAAGCATATGCATCCATATCACTCCGTCGAGCGCGGTATCTGTATTATATTATATGAAGCGAAGGACCAAGTCCGAGAAAATGAACCAGGCGCTCTGATACCAATATGTCATGCCCCAATCTCCCACAAGCTCAATAGTCCCCACTGAACATGAATCACCATATTGCAGCACTCCCGCAGGATAATCGTTCTCATCGGGACGTGATGTCGTACGAGCCTGGAATTACGCTCGTACAAGGCGATGTTGTCAAACATCAAAGTTATCATCGAAACGACCAAGTTGCAGCAAAAATGAAGTATTGTGTGCCAAACACACATCAGAGTAATACGCAGCGGAGCCCTCAATAGGGTCCAAATAAAATGCCACAAAGGCGATTGCCTCAAAGACGATGAAGTACTCTTGCTCTTTCTCTAGCCCACAAAGGTACTTACAGTTCATACATCATGTCTCGTATATCCAAGCAGTGCCACTACACCTGCGTACCTGAAATAATGCCCACAAACATGGGTCAGTACACAGCCGTACTGGTGAGCGGGGTAACCCACTCATCTAAGCCGACACTAAGTAAAATAGTGAATGCAAACAGTTATATGGTGATCTTTCTAGTTGAATCCTAAATTTATTTCATGGCATAGGGTATGACATGTTAAGGAAAGCTGTAAATCAAGTTAACCATGCAAGCATTCAACTTAATCCAATCGACAAGCAATAAATAACCAACCCGAAGGATTCTAGCATCCAACCCGTCCTACTCAAACCCAAAAAACACGTGAACATATCGAACCATTTACCAAGCCTCAATATCTATCCTCAAACCAAACCTTACAATCTAATCTCGAAGTGCACACCTTTGTCGAGGCAAGGTGGCCGTGCCTACACGAAAGCATAAACCAACCAAAGTAAAGCAAGCCAACACTTATCTATATAAAATCACTGGCCACACCATAAAGGACATTGATCGGACTGATCAAGTGTAGTTCTACTCGAAATAGCGTAAAGTAGCAAGTCCACCTGAATCGCATTAAACCCCCAGCACCGCGCCCGAGGCATGTTACCAAATTGTCTCCCCCATGGTCGAACGGTCCAGGTGCCCCGGAGCCTTCCCGTTTGAGGAGACCAAACCCCGTGCAACACAGGTTGTCCGTGACATGTAGACACCAAGTAGGTATGACGAGAGGATCGAACATTCTCGTCCCACCAAGCGATCCTAGACCCATTCAACCAAATATCCAACCGATTATCCATAACCAATCTTCCAACATATTGCCCAAGGCACCAATCTCAAGTTATCCCCATAGGCACTATGTTGTTTTGTTGTTTCACCAACACAGTATTTCTAATTGGTGCAACACCCCACACTCAGAACAATCCCATGGCACAATGCCCCAACAGTGGCACAATGCCCTCGTCGATGCAGTTGTTTGGTTTCGAACCACAACTGATCGTTTTGTAAGACAAAGCGCCCAAATGATACTCGTGCACAGATGCACGCACGCTCGCTCGCCCGAATTCTCGATATTCCTAATGCCTCAATGTTCCAACCAAGATGTATCATTCCAACTGTGCCTCCAACTAACTGCCCCAAATATAATCCAACTCTAGCTCCAACTATCCATACGCACAAATTAATTCAAGCTATGAAGTAATCCAAGCAAATGACGTACACTCTATGCACGCCACAGTATAGTGATTTCCAAGTTCCAGTCCAAGTGTTCAAGCCTTTACGTGTTTTCCATATTATTAGGCATGAAGGAGTAGAGGAGAAGGGACAGAGCCAACTCACCAAGTTTGATTCCGTTAAGCATCATGTCATACCGATACGGCCGATCCCTTGAACCCGTGGTCCGATGCAAAGCATGATCTACTCAACTGGTATGACCGTACGAGCAGGCCGTGCTCTCCAAATCATCCGACCGATCGAACTAAGGAAGACGGCATTATCGTTCCAATCCAGCTATCTCAGTACTGCTCTGAACGAACACCTGATTCCTATCGAACTCCACTAGCCATCTGCACATGAAACCAACTCAATCAATACTTCTTCCCAAAATCCAATAAATCGAATGTAACCAGCTATTGTTTTATTCATCTGACTCAGCGTAACGCACCGTACAGTTGCGGGGCATTACATAATATACCACTTAGAAATTAGGTTCGTCCACGAACCATGCTGGTACTTATTCCTATCACATGCCGCTTGTCTAATTCCATTAATCTGCTCTATGCAACTCGCATTATCCTGATCCAAACTCAGCATCTCGTTCGTGCTGAACGCTCGTACAAATTCCAT
Source organism: Iris macrosiphon (assembly GCA_036927795.1). Taxonomy (NCBI): domain Eukaryota; kingdom Viridiplantae; phylum Streptophyta; class Magnoliopsida; order Asparagales; family Iridaceae; genus Iris; species Iris macrosiphon. The sequence goes on along the minus strand of JAYESA010000017.1, from coordinate 32,722,891 downwards.
ATTCCCACATCCTCCTTGCAGCTCAATACGAATTTTTTGTATCGCTTAGTTTTGGATCATACACATATTTAAGGCATCCCTGAAATACATGTATTTTAGCCAAGCTTAGCGATAGCGAATTTGGACAAGTTACAAGGATATCTTTATGTCCGAGGCATCCATTTGCTTTACTCCCAATTGAACCAATCCTGATTTTTATTCCAACATATTCGCTCGAGCACTATTCTCAAATATAATAATTTTCCACCGACTCAATCAGTTCATGTTCCAACTCAATCCATCCAACTATATCTGAATCCACACTAGCAATATCTCAAAATATATCTTATGCACCGAACGATCATCTCAACTGATACTACCCCAACTAGGTGACTTACCCAAAAATTAAATTATGCTCTTAGATCAGCTCAGCCAAACACCTCTTCCTCAATCTCAATACCTCACTGGGTGAACATCTATATTGAGGTTCGTGTGATCCATGAAGATCTCGTCGCCACGCCAAAGGGATAGTGTCACCATGATTTTAACGTGGACACACTCGCCAAAATTCTTAGGTTGCGCATGAAATAGTTCTTCGCGCTGCTTCCACTGACTCGAATGTCATGACCCGCACCCAGAAAATCGGGCATGAGTCATGGGTACGTCCAGCCTATGCCGTAGCATCGGTAGTAGAACGCTGTCTAGGTCAACTATCTAGATTATAATCTCACGCAATCAATATATAAACCTGTCGAGATCTCAACTCCAACGAAGGAGCAATATCATAATGATAATCAAGTACTCAATCACGAATCTAAGCACGATAAGATAACAAAGAAGACTAATAACTCCAAAGTCTAACCAACAACAACTACTACAACAACCACAACATCAATAATAATAATACATCATCCAAAAATAATATACAATATAAGGTCTCAAATCCAAAACCAGAGACAAATCCGGTGCTAAAAGCTAATAAAAAGAATAACAAGGTCCTAGTGATCCCGGCTACCAACCCGAAAATCACACCTAAACTAGAGGGTCCCTGTCTACACCATCGACAGGCTCAGGTCCATAAAACGTCTGACACCAATCCTCCGGATACTCTAAAAAATATGTCCATTCAGGACTGGAGCAAGTACATCTCTAACAACAGTTCTATTTAAATGATAAAAACTATAAAACAGTTATAGCAAGTAGCAAAAAGAATGAAGCAAGTATAAAACAAGAAATATATAAATCACTGGTGCATAAAGGTAAAGATACAGGAATATCAAAAACAAGATAGAAATAACTGTAAGATACAAGAAATCTAAGCTAAGATCAAGTCTGTGCACATGAACGTGTAGTGAGTCCAGCATGAAATACATGTAGTGAGTCAAGTCCAGAAACATGTAAGTGAGACAAGTCAAGAAATGCAAGAGAGTCCAGACTATAAAGAATGAACTCGGTGTCTTTGAAATACTTGTTTCGACATGTAAACGGCTAGGGGTAAGTACGGCTCACCGCGCACTGGGTGCGCGGCTGCTATCATTCCAGATTAGACCAGAGGAAGTAATTCCTGATGATTCCAGATAGGAATGTTTACATGTCTACTCAAGTATTTTCCCGCCCCGACTAATACAAGTGAATCCAAGACCCGACACGTAAATCAAGATGAGTCCATCCTGAAACATGAGTGATGCCTGTAGTGATGCCTGTAGGTGATGCCAGTAGTGATTCCAGAATAGAGGCCAGAAACATGAAATATATGTGTCGTAAGTAAATAAATCTAGAAATACCAGTCAGTATCCCGTGTTGTGCCAGAATAATCAGATGATACTATACTAGAAGCTGAATCATAATAATCATCAGATAATGAAAACTATCAGAGAATGTACTCGCTTGACGTCCTGAGCAACTAGCGATCCGAACTGGTGTCGCAAGGACCTATACGAAAAGCAAGGTTAAACAGGGTTCTAATGAGTTAAACAGATATAAAATAACTAAAAATAGGCTTCTAGGGTCGTTCTAGGTCAAACGGGTCAAACCGGTAAAATCTGGATCAAAAGTCAACTCTTGGTCAAAAAAGTCAACCTTGGTTCAAATTTAGGTCAAAAATTGACTTTGGCGGTCAACCGAGTCAACTACGGTCAAGTCTAGGTCAAACTAGGGTGCTCCTGAAATTCTAGGCCAAAACTAGGTCATTAAGCTAGAAAACTCTCAAACTCGCCTCCTTGAGATACCGGGATACCCTCGGTATCCGATACCTCAACCTAGGCTACGCACCCCGCCTAAACCCGCTAAAACCTATGCTAGCACGCGTAAATATATACACATAAGCATATAAAAATCACTCCAATACTATTCCTAGGCTATTGTTCAAAAACCCCGCTCGAAACTCAATACCTTGGATATCTCAAGGTATTGAGATACCTTGGTATCTCAAGGTATTGAGATACCTCTCTAAACTCAACCCTACTACCCCTCTAGCTAACTAACTATGCATAAACATATATATATCTAGCTATAATCTAGGCTAAAGTATAGATATCTAATACATATAGACATATACCTATATATATATATATATATATATATATATATATATATATATATATATCACATACACACATATACACATACCTTATATATCTTACCTTACCTATACATATATATATATATAGCTATAATATATACCTAGCTATATGTATTTATGTATCTATACCTATAGATAGATATATCTAAATACCTATCTTATCTATCAATATATATACCTATCCATCTATCTATATATGCATTTACCTATCTAGATATCAATTACCTAGATATCTATCTATCTATTTATCTACCTATGTATCTATCTATCTAATCTATTTATCTATCTAGATATGTAGATATCTACCTACTAGATATCTACCTATCTAATTATCTATCTAATTATCTATCTATAATTCTTTCCATCTATTTATCTAACTATTTATTTACCTATCTATAGATATCTATCTATCCATCTATCTATCATATACCTATTCATCTATCTATGTATCTATCTAACTAATTAGCTATCTAATATCTACCTATCTATTTATCTAGCTATCTATGTATTAATCTATCTATCTATCTAGCTATATAACTATATATCTATCTATCTTGCAATCTAACTATCTATCTATTATCTATCTATCTAGTTATCAAACTATATATCTATCTATCTATCTTTCTATTCCTCTACCTATCTATCTACTATCCATCTATCTATGCATTTTTACTGAAAGCTGCTGCTGCTCTTGCTTATCTGCTGCTGCTGTGCTGCTACAAATGCTTGCTGCTGCTGCTACCTCAAATTGTTGTTGCAGCTGCTACATAAACTGTTATTGCTGCATATTCTGCTTGCTGCAGCTGCTATGGCTGTTTGCTGCAGCTGTTGAGCTGCTGTGGCTGCTGTCTGCCTCCCCCCTCCTCTTCGCAATCACACACAGACACACATACACCTATATACATATATATATATACCACTATATATATATATATATATATATATATATATATATATATATATATATATATATATATATATACACACACTCTAACATATAAATATATTCTAACACACACACACTAGCATATATAACTACACACACATACTTATGTATAAATACACACACACACATACAAGCACATACATATATCTATATATATATATATATATATATATATATATATATATATATATATATAAACACACATCTATATATATATATATATATATATATATACACACATATATCTCTATATATATATATACATATACACACTCACACTCAACATATATATATATACCCTCACTCACACACACTCACTCTCACACACCCTCACACACACACTCACTAATACATAACCACACACACAAATATACATATATATATATAAATATATATACTTATATACACACAAACTCATATACATATATATATATATATATATATATATATATATATATATATATATAAGCACTCACTCACACTCACCTACACGCATACACTAGCACCAACCCACACTCACACAAGCACTCACTAACACACTCACACACACATAAAAACACACATACATATATAAATATATATATAGAAACACACATACAAATATATATATATATATATATATATATATATATATAAACACAACACACCACAACGCACAACGCTCACAACGCCCCACCAACGCGCGCCCAACGACCCTGACACGCACAAACACCTATAAATATATAAAATATAGCCCGAGAATTCTAGCACACACTCCCCGATGCTAAACCAACGCGCGCACAAGCCCGAAACTAGAAAACCACGCTGAAATGGCCGTTCGGTCATTTCAACGGACACGCGGTGTGCGGTTCGGAAAACCTCCTGAAACGCACACCAAACCAACTTGAAATTGGCCCAAAATTTACCCACGGGTCCTAAACGATGTCTAGATCCTAGAAAAAATGCTAATGCGTCGATTCTAGGTCCATGGCGAAAATGCGCATGCACTTAGAATCGGCGATGACGATAACTCCAAAAATGCCCGAAACGCCCGTTTCTCCGCGACACGACTTCACGTGTCCGAACGGAGACACGCACTCACCCTCAAGACACCCGAAAACGTCTACTTAGGTCCGTCTAACCTAGGGCATTACCCAAAATTGGGCCAAATTCGGATTCCACCCGAAATTGACACAAAACCTAGTGTTAAAGTCTCCAAACACTACCAAACTAGTTCCAACTTCCTTCCACGGGTAGCCTAAGGGTCTAGGAAGGTTCTAAACTATTAATTACACTAAATAAAAGTAATTACAAGGGGAAAAATTAGGGTTACCTCTTGGGAGTTGGAATCCCAAGCCAAAATCTCCAAAAAGCTTCAAATCCACCAAACCAAGCTTCCAAGCTCCCAAATCTAGCTCCAACACCAAATCTAAGCTCTATCCACCTAGGTTGGGGAAGAATGTAGGATTAAGGTTCAAATAAGTAGAAGAAATGGAAGAAGGAAGAAAGAAAAATAGACTTACTTGAAGTGGAAAGGAGAAAGAAAGAAGAAAGAAGTAGTGGAGAAGAAGAAGAAGAAGAAGAAGAAGAAGAAGAAGAAGAAGAAGAAAAAAAAGAGAAGAAGAAGAAGAAGAAGAAGAAGAAGAAGAAGTGGGATGGGAGGGATGCTGTGTTTATATGAGTAGGGCTGGAAATTAGGCTGGCCAAGCAAAAATATAGGGTTCCACAAGTTCTCCAATGCCCAAAATGCCCCCCTCTCACTTGGTTTTGGGTTTCGGGTTCCAAAAGCACTCAAACTAACTCCAAATCTCTCCAACTAACCCACTAAAAATATAATAAATATTCTAAACCCAAAAATAAGTCTCACAAGGGTGTGGGCTGGGTCGGACATGGGTCCACTAGGGTCTGACATAGGTCTAGGCTAGCCAAAATCCTAAAATAATCAATATAAAAATAATACAATCACTAATTAAATATAAATATAATTAAATATAAATAATACACAATTAACTAAATTAAAATATAAAAAATACCCGGCTCTGGAAATGGGGTGGTGACAAGCCTATCCTCCTTAAAAAATTTCGTCCTCGAAATTTAAAGTCAATCACACTCCTTCTAGGTCAAACCCCCAACAATCACAGTCAAGAAATTCCACCTAAACAACATACAAGATCAGGGTCCTACTGGTCGTGTTATCACAGTCTCAATCAGGGTTACTACACTATCTATCATAGCATAATAGAAAGTCTAATAGGTACTAATGAAGCACACCACAAGGAATGGAAAGGACAGGAAGAAGAACAAAGAGACAGACCTACTAACCCGACACCCGTAGCATCGGCCTCCTCGACCGTCAACGCATAAGCCCTGCCTGCTGGGGTGTATCCCTCTGCTGGTGCGGGGCATGATGCTGTGCCACAGGTGGCCTAGCTCTAACTCTCTGATCCTGTGCTCCACCCAATGGAGGTGCAGTGGGGCAATCTCGCATCTGGTGAGCAGCGGATCCACAGAACAAACACACCTTCAACCTCCTCCTACAAATATCCCAAATGTGTCCTGCCTTCCTGCAGTAGGCACAAGTGGGCACCCTCTGATCCTGACCCTGCTGCGCTGCCTTCTGCACATAGGGACGCTTAGCCGGTCCCGCATTGCCACTCGCACTACCTGAATCATCCCTGCCTCTCTTGGACTTGAGCTCCAAGTCATCCTCTGCTCTCTGAGCATCTCCTACTATCTGCTCGAAAGTCGCCTCGCGGTCGCTCCTGGTCAAAGACTTGACCGCCATAACCAAGCCCTTGCAAAACTTCCTCGCCTTAGCTGCCTCACTCAAGCCATCTACAAATCTGCCCAGACGGCAGAACTCCGCTGCGTACTCGTCCACCGTCATGCTCCCCTGGACGAGTGCCTCAAACTGGCTCTCCAAAGCACTGAGCGCCACATCTGGGAAAAATTTCTCCTTAAAAAGCCTCTTGAAAGCCTTCCAAGTAAGCCCTGGCGCCGCAATCCTCGTATCTGTACAATACCATGTCAAGGCGAGGTCGAACATCTGACTGCCCGCTGCCTCTATCTGCATGTTGTCTGGAATCTGTGCCAGCCTGAAGATCCACTCGATCTGCTCTATCTAGTCATCCGCGTACAGGATTCCTTCTGTACCACGGAACTCCTTGGGCCGCATCCTCTGAAAGTCAATAATGTTGCCCGGCCTCGAGCGCTGAATCTGATCTGCCTGTGGCTGGATCTGAGCTACTCTATCCACTGCCGTCATGGCCACCTGCTGGGCGTTCTCAATGCCCAGCCTCATCACATCCACCTGACGGTGCTGCGCGTCCATCATCTCCCTGAAGAACGCAAACAACTACACGATATCTACTGGTGCAGGAAGTGGTGGAGGAACCACCGGAATGACTGGGGTAGACCTCGGATCGACAGGTGAAGGAGGATCCCCGAGAGAAGCAGATGCTCCCTCAACCGCAGGAGTGGTGAGTGGAGCGGTAGCAGCTGCCTGAATACGAGCTGGACGAGAGGTAGCAGATCTCTCAGTGGCAACTGTTGGAACGGTACGATGGGATCGTGTCTTCGGAGGCATCCTGAACACAGATCAAAAGAAGTCAATACGGTGCAAGATACGATATCATCAAAGAAGGACAGTAATATTTCAAAAGAAAGCAACTTCAGAATAATTAGATTGGAATTATTCCTAGTCGTGATTGAGTACACTCTCATCCTAGAGCAGGCTCGTAGCAGTACAACTAAGTTGTTGTACCACCACGACATCGCACTAATTGCGAATCGAGACCTGCATGGGCCGCCACCAAAAACGTGTCATGACCCGCACCCGAAAAATAAGGCATGAGTCATGGGTACGTCCAGCCTACGCCGCAGCATCGGCGGTAGAACGCTGTCTAGGTCAACTATCTAGATAATAATCTCACGCAATTAATATATAAACCTGTCAAGATCTCAACTCCAAATGAAGGAGCAATATCATAATGATAATCAAGTACTCAATCATGAATCTAAGTACGACAAGATAACAAAGAAGACTAATAACTCCAGAGTCTAACCAACAACAACTACTACAACAACCACAACATCAATAATAATAATACATCATCCAAAAATAATATACAATACAAGGTCTCAAATCCAAAACCGGAGACAAATCCGGTACTAAAAGCTAATAAAAATAATAACAAGGTCCTAGTGATCCCGGCTACCAACCCGAAAATCACTCCTAAACTAGAGGGTCCCTGTCTGCACCATCGATAGGCTCAAGTCCATAAAATGTCGGACACCAATCCTCCGGATACTCTGAAAATTATGTCCAGTCAGGACTGGAGCAAGTACATCTCTAACAGCAGTTCCATTTAAATGATAAAAACTATAAAACAGTTATAGCAAGTAGTAAGAAGAATGAAGCAAGTATGAAACAAGAAATATATAAATCACTGGTGCATAAAGGTAAAGATGCAGGAATATCAGAAACAAGATAGAAATAACTGTAAGATACAAGAAATCTAAGCTAAGATCAAGTCTGTGCACATGAACGTGTAGTGAGTCCAGCATGAAATACATGTAGTGAGTCAAGTCCAGAAACATGTAAGTGAGACAAGTCAAGAAATGCAAGAGAGTCCAGACTATAAAGAATGAACTCGGTGTCTTTGAAATACTTGTTTCGACATGTAAACGGCTAGGGGTAAGTACGGCTCACCGCGCACTGGGTGCGCGGCTGCTATCATTCCAGATTAGACCAGAGGAAGTAATTCCTGATGATTCCAGATAGGAATGTTTACATGTCTACTCAAGTATTTTCCCGCCCCGACTAATACAAGTGAATCCAAGACCCGATACGTAAATCAAGATGAGTCCATCCTGAAACATGAGTGATGCCTGTTGTGATGCCTGTAGGTGATGCCAGTAGTGATTCCAGAATAGAGGCCAGAAACATGAAATATATGTGTCGCAAGTAAATAAATCTAGAAATACCAGTCAGTATCCCGTGTTGTGCCAGAATAATCAGATGATACTATACTAGAAGCTGAATCATAATAATCATCAGATAATGAAAACTATCAGAGAATGTACTCGCTTGACGTCCTGAGCAACTAGCGATCCGAACTGGTGTCGCAAGGACCTATACGAAAAGCAAGGTTAAACAGGGTTCTAATGAGTTAAACAGATATAAAATAACTAAAAATAGGCTTCTAGGGTCGTTCTAGGTCAAACAGGTCAAACCGGTGAAATCTGGGTCAAAAGTCAACTCATGGGTCCAAAAAGTCAACCTTGAGTCAAATCTAGGTCAAAAGTTGACTTTGGCGGTCAACCGAGTCAACTACGGTCAAGTCTAGGTCAAACTAGGGTGCTCCTGAAATTCTAGGCCAAAACTAGGTCATTAAGCTAGAAAACTCTCAAACTTGCCTCCTTGAGATACCGAGATACCCTCGGTATCCGATACCTCAACCTAGGCTACGCACCCCGCCTAAACCCGCTAAAACCTATGCTAGCACGCGTAAATATATACACAAGCATATAAAAATCACTCTAATACTATTCCTAGGCTATTGCTCAAAAACCCCGCTCGAAACTCAATACCTTGGATATCTCAAGGTATTGAGATACCTTGGTATCTCAAGGTATTGAGATACCTCTCTAAACTCAACCCTACTACCCCTCTAGCTAACTAACTATGCATAAACATATATATCTAGCTATAATCTAGGCTAAAGTATAGATATCTAATACATATAGGCATATACCTAGGTATCTACATATATAATATATATATATATATATATATATATATATATATATATATATATATATATATATATATATATATATATATATATATATATATATATATATATATATATATATATATATATATATATATATATATATATATATATATATATATATCACATACACACATATACACATACCTTATATATCTTACCTTACCTATACATATATATATCTAGCTATAATATATACCTAGCTACATGTATTTATGTATCTATACCTATAGATAGATATATCTAAATACCTATCTTACCTATCAATCTATATACCTATCCATCTATCTATATATGCATTTACCTATCTAGATATCTATTACCTAGATATCTATCTACCTATTTATCTACCTATGTATCTATCTATCTAATCTATTTATCTATCTAGATATGTAGATATCTACCTACTAGATATCTACCTATCTAACTATCTATCTAATTATCTATCTATAATTCTATCCATCTATTTATCTAACTATCGATTTACCTATCTATAGATATCTATCTATTCATCTATCTATGTATCTATCTAACTAATTAGGTATCTAATATCTACATATCTATTTATCAAGCTATCTATGTATTAATCTATCTATCTATCTATCTATCTATCTATCTATCTATCTATCTAGCTATATAACTATATATCTATCTATCTTGCAATCTAACTATCTATCTATTATCTATCTATCTCGTTATCTAACTATATATCTATCTATCTTTCTATTCCTCTACCTATCTATCTACTATCCATCTATCTATGCATTTTTACTAAAAGCTGCTGCTGCTCTTGCTTATCTGCTGCTGCTGTGCTGCTATAAATGCTTGCTGTTGCTGCTGCTGCTGCTACCTCAAATTGCTGCTGCAGCAGCTACATAAACTGCTGCTGCTGCATATTCTGCTTGCTGCAGCTGCTGTGCCTGCTTGCTGCAACTGCTGAGCTGCTGTGGCTGCTGTCTGCCTCCCCACTCCTCTTCGCAATCACACACAGACACACATACACCTATATACATATATATATACCACTATATATATATATATATATATATATATATATATATATATATATATATATATATATATATATATATATATATATACACACACACTCTAACATATAAATATATTCTAACACACACACACTAGCATATATAACTACACACACATACTTATGTATAAATACACACACACACATACAAGCACATACATATATCTATATATATATATATATATATATATATATATATATATATATATATATATATAAACACACATCTATATATATATATATATATATATATATATATATATATATATAAACATACATCTATATATATATATATATATATATATATAAACACACATCTATATATATATATACACACACACACACACACACACACACACACACACACACACACACACACACATATATATATATATATATATATATATATATATATATATATATATATATATATACATATACATATACATATACATATACACACTCACACTCAACATATATATATATACCCTCACTCACACACACTCACTCTCACACACCCTCACACACACACACTCACACACACACTCTCACAAACACTCACTAATACATAACCACACACACAAATATACATATATATATAAATATATATACTTATATACACACAAACTCATATATATATATATATATATATATATATATATATATATATATATATATATATATATATATATATATATATATATATATATATATATATATACACTCACTCACACTCACACACACACTCACCTACACACATACACTAGCACCAACCCACACTCACACAAGCACTCACTAACACACTCACACACACATAAAAATACACTTACATATATAAATATATATATAGAAACACACACACAAATATATATATACATATATATATAAAAACACAACACACCACAACGCTCACAACGCCCCACCAACGCGCGCCCAACGACCCCGACACACACAAACACCTATAAATATATAAAATATAGCTCAAGAATTCTAGCACACACTCTCCGATGCTAACCCAATACGCGCACAAGCCCAAAACTAGAAAACCACGCCGAATGGTCGTTCGGTCATTTCGACGGACACGCGGTGTGCGGTTCGAAAAACCTCCTGAAACGCACACCAAACCAACTCGGAATCGGCCCAAAATTTACCCACGGGTCCTAAATGATGTCTAGATCCTAGAAAAAATACTAACGCGTCGATTCTAGGTCCGTGGCGAAAACGCGCATGCACCTAGAATCGGCGACGACGAAAACCCCGAAAATGCTCGAAACGCCCGTTTCTCCGCGACACGACTTCACGTGTCCGAACGGAGACACGCACTCACCCTCAAGACACCCGACAACGTCTACCTAGGTCCGTCTAACCTAGGGCATCACCCAAAATTGGGCCAAATTCGGATTCCACCCGAAATTGACACAAAACCTAGTGTTAAAGTCTCCAAACACTACCAAACTAGTTCCAACTTTCTCCCACGGGTAGCCTAAGGGTCTAGGAAGGTTCTAAACTATTAATTACACTACATAAAAGAAATTACAAGAAGAAAAATTAGGGTTACCTCTTGGGAGTTGGAATCCCAAGCCAAAATCTCCAAAAATCTCCAAATCCACCAAACCAAGCTTCCAAGCTCCCAAATCTAGGTCCAACACCAAATCTAAGCTCTACCCACCTAGGTTGGGAAAGAATGTAGGGTTAGGGTTCAAATAAGTAGAAGAAATAGAAGAAGAAAGGAAGAAAAATGGACTTACTTGAAGTAGGAAGGAGAAAGGAAGAAGAAAGAAGTAGTGGAGAAGAAGAAGAAGAAGAAGAAGAAGAAGAAGAAGAGAAGAAGAAGTGGGATGGGAGGGCTGCTGTGTTTACATGGGTATGGCTGGAAATTAGGCCGGCCAAGCAAAAATATAGGGTTCCACAAGTTCTCCAATGCCCAAAATGCCCCCCTCTCACTTTGTTTTGGGTTTCGGGTTCCAAAAGCACTCAAACTAACTCCAAATCTCTCCAACTAACCCACTAAAAATATAATAAATATTCTAAACCCAAAAATAAGTCTCACAAGGGTGTGGGCTAGGTCGAACATGGGTCCACTAGGGTCTGACATGGGTCCAGGCTAGCCAAAATCCTAAAACAATCAATATAAAAATAATACAATCACTAATTAAATATAAATACAATTAAATATAATTAATACACAATTAACTAAATTAAAATATAAAAAATACTCGGCTCTGGAAATGGGGTGGTGACATCGAAGCACAGGATATCGTCGCTGCCTTCTGTATGAGCACGCTTCCCAGACTAAGTTCTGATGCATCTTGTAAATCTGAGGCACATCTGTCCCTTCCAATATTCACAAAGATTTGATCTGAATGAGCCGCTGCTTTAACTTCACGAGCTAGTTTCATAGTCGTCAATTCATATGAATGTTATTCCCTTCTGGGGCACGATGAGTCAGAGGCGATGTCATCTACAAAAATCTGCGACTCCGAATCTCATCAGTTGACTTAGGCCAATCCCACTACCGCTTCGGTCTTCCGGCTGCTTCTTCAGCTGAAGGCTATCCCAAGGATCTCTCAAATCCAACACTCATACATATCTCTAAATATCATGGCTCGTATCCACCCTCGACGCATCGCCAAATACGCCACCGCAAGGGTCGTTCTATGGGTCTATAATATTCATCTTTGATCTGGCGGTCAAGTCGCTAGGGTCAGCTGTCCTGAAGCTACGCTCGATAATTGTAAGTCATCACGATAGACAGTTACTATGAACCATGTTGTATCTCCTCTGCAAATTTGAGCCATAATCCAACCATTTCATCCGAACAAACTTTTGATTCCGAGCACTTCATGCACTACCTCTGACGATCTGTCAACCAAATACCGCTTAACCACCTAGAGTCTTACTATCTATCCAAGCCACAATTCGAGGACTGCGCTCGTTGAAACCGTCTTCCATCAATCCGTCGTTCTGTCCTGAATCCATCAAAAATTTTGAACTGCCATGTTCGACTTCTCGCACTACCACTTGCAATTATTTCCGAAATCAAAGACTTGCTCCATTTCTTATCTATTTGCCATATTTCACAGTGCACGTCCAACTTGCTCAAGCAGCACAGTAATTTGCTCCGACATTGCTCCCTCGTTTAGCTATCTTCAAAAGTCCATCTGCCACAAATCTTTACTCTCATTCCAAATCCTCAGTCAATCTTGATTTCTCTGTGTTCCGATTAGCCCATATATTCTCAATAATCCGTGCATCGGTTCTAACATAAATATCAAGTCCGATATTGCCTTCACTTCTTGCCTCATATCCGTTTATGTCTTTCGGAGAATCCTTTTACCATCGCTGCACCATTTTGCCAGATTTTTACTTCCGCTAAACTTGAGTCAACTTCTCGAGCAGCAATATACAAAAGCCTTCAAGTCCGTTCGAATCCATCGTATTTCCCTTCCAAGTTAGATAGTGTTTTATTACTCAACCAACGGCTCAAATGTGTTACCCAAATTTGTAGTACATGCTCGCTATCCTCTGACTCACCAATTGCTTCACTCAAGCGTATCCTAATTATTTGTTCCTTATGTTCAACTCTCTCTTTGCATTCATGAATGCTCCACCAAACTTCCAAAATGTGCAAGTGGACTCGGGTATTCAGCTTTCTATTTGATCAATCTTAACTGTTTGTAATGCTTGGTCTGCCTCAATCCTTCCAATTCCAAACACTCATTCCCATTACTCGTTCCGATCTTGCCCAACTTTCAAGTCCAACAATATTTTTATTTGCACAAGTCCGCTCTCGATATGCTCAACTCAATATTCGCTTGCTCCATTTTTTATTCTTCCCAACTCAATCGATGTGCACCAACCAACTTGTATTCCTGTTGCCTGTGTCTGTTGAGGCAATTTCTTTTGAGGTCCATCCAAAATATTCCATTGCCTTACTCACTATGTGGTATTCCATATACCACTCCGAATTAAGTCGCTACTCGCATTATAAATTCTTTTGCACTAATCCAAGATCCGTTCGAACCATCCCTTATACGTAATCCTGCCATTCCCAACTTAAGTCTGACACGAAACTCAGCCAATGCCTGAACCATCCAACTTTTTTGCCAATCTTGTTAGGCAACTTGTGCTATGTTCCACTCTCAATACCTTCAGTTATTTCTCAAACCGTTCGATACTTTTGCTACATGAGTAACCCATGCAACGGTCTCTCCCAAATGATCCAACCCAATACCCAACTGTTTCTTATATTTGTTGTACGAGCAACTCGTGCAACGCAATCCTGATATTCTCAAGCCAAACTCAAACCTGATCAACTAATGCTCTATGTGATATACCCAGCCAAAAATTAAACTTCGTCCAACAATTTTGCTACACGAGCAACTCGTGCAACGATCTATTCTTAATCCAATGCTTCTACTCACAATATGCCACATAACCAATCTTGTCTGCCAACCAACTGATCCACTGATGCAATCAGAAACTCCCCGAATGATAAGTCAAACCAAACCAATGACACACCTCTCTCAACTTGCTGCACGAATACAACAACGCCACCCAACAACTTGCTGCACGAATGCAACAACGCCACCCAACAACTTGCTGCACGAATACAACAATGCCTAACGAGGCTAAGTGATCTACCAAAAACTAATAAAAGCAACGCAACCAAGCACAACATGTAGCCACAACCAGCAATATATAGACTTATTGCATGAAACATCCAATGCGACACTGAGTAGAGCCAAGAACTAGACGACACGCGGAAGCTATTTAGAGTTTATGATAAAGCGAAAGACCAAGTCCGAGAAAATGAAACAGGCACTCTGATACCAATATATCATGCCTCAATCTCCCTCAAGCTCAATAGTGCCCGCTGAACGTAAATCACCATATTGCAGCGCTCCCGTGGGACAATCGTTCTCATCGGGACGTGATGCTGTACAAGCCTGGAGTTGCGCTCATACAAGGCGATGTTGTCAAATATCAAAGTTATCATCGAAATGACCAAGTTTTAGCGAAAGTCAAGTATTGTGTGCCAAACACACATCAGAGTAATATGCAGTGGAGCTCTCGATAGGGTCTAAATAAAATGCCACAAAGGCGATTGCCTCAAAGACGATAAAATACTCTTTCTCTTTCTCTAGCCCACAAAGGTACTTACAGTTCATACATCATGTCCCATATATCCAAGCAGCGCCACTACACCTGCATACCTGAAATAATGCCCATAAATATGGGTCAGTACATAGCCATACTGGTGAGCGGGGTAACCCACTCATCTAAGCCGACACTAAGTAAAATAGTGAATTCAAACATTATATGGTGATCTTTCTAGTTGAATCCTAAATTCATTTCATGGCATAGGGTATGACATGTTAAGGAAAGTTGTAAATCAAGTTAAGCATGCAAGCATTCAACTCAATCCAATCGACAAGCAATAAATAACCAACCCAAAAGATTCTAGCATGCAACCCGTCCTACTCAAACCCAAGCAACACGTGAACCTATCGAACCATTAACCAAGCGTCAATATCCATCCTCAAACCAAACCTTACAATCCAATCTCGAAGTTCACACCTTTGCCTTGCACCTACATGAAAGCATAAACTAACCAAAGTAAAGCAAGCCAACACTTATCTATATGAAGGCACTGGCCAAGCCATAAAGGGCGTTGATCGGACTGATCAAGTGCAGTTCTACTCAAAACAGTGCTAAGTAGCGAGCCCGCCTGAATTACATTAAACCATCGGCACTGCGCCCGAGGCACGTTACAAAATTATCTCCCCCATGGTCGAACGGTCCCGGTGCCCCGGAGCCTTCCCATTCGAGGAGACCAAACCCCGTACAACACAGGTTGTCCGTGACATGCAGACACCAAGTAGGTATGACGAGAGGATCGACCATTCTCTCTCTACCAAGCGAGCCTAGACTTATTCAACCAAATATCTAACCGATTATCCATAACCAATCTTCCAACATATTGGCCAAGGCACCAATCTCAAGTTATCCCCATAGGCACTATGCCGTTTCACCAACACAGTATTTCTAATTGGTGCAACACCCCACGCTCAGAATAATCTCATGGCACAATGCCCCAATAGTGGCATAATGCCCTCGCCGATGCAGTTGTTCGATTTTAAACCACAACTGCTCACTTTGAAAGACAAAGCGTCCAAGTGATACTCGTGCACATATGCACCCTCGCTCGCCCGAATTCTCGATATTCCTAATGCCTCAATGTTCCAACCAAGATGTATCATTCTAACTGTGCCTCCAACCAACTGCCCCAAATATAATCCAACTCTAGCTCCAACTATCCATAAGCGCAAATCAATTCAAGCCACAAAGCAATCTAAGCAAACGACATACACTCTATGCACGCCACAGTGTAGTAATTTTTAAGTTCCAGTCCAAGTGTTCAAGAATTTATGTGTTTTCCATATTATTAGACATGAAGGAGTAGAGGAGAAGGAACAGAGTCCACTCACCAAGTTTGATTCTGTTAAGCATCATGTCATGCCGATACGACCGATCCCTTAAACCCGTAGTCCGATGCAAAGCACGATCTACTCAACTGGTATGACCGTGCGAGCAGGCCGTGCTCTCCAAATCATCCGACCGATTGGACTAAGGAAGACGACATTATCGTTCTAATCCAGCTATCTTAGTACTGCTCTGAACGAATACCTGATTCCTATCGAACTCCGCTAGCCATCTGTACATGAAACCAACTCAATCAATAGTTCTTCCCAAAATCCAACAAATCAAATATAACCAGCTATTGTTTTATTCAATCCGACTCAGCGTAACGTACCGTGCGGTTGTGGGGAGTTATATTTAATTCATCAGGGCTTCATGCCGTATGGCCTATATCCCTTGATACATCATGATTGATGATGGTTTGTATAACCGAGGTTTATTCTTGGGAAACTGTTGTATCCACCTATCGGCGCTTGGGAAGAGCTAGTGCATTGTGATTTGGTGACTGAACAACTCTCGTAGCTTGACCACAACAAGAGCAAACTCGATCAGGCTCAAAATAAAGTAATAGAATCGTACGATTTTATGGCTTCTTTTTCCACGAACGATACAAGAATGCTCGCAGCACGGGAGAGAGCAATGTCCAATAAAGACTAGCAACTTACTCAGCTAAGACAAATTATCCTTAATCTTTCTACTTTGCCTCAGTAAAAGGATTTGTTTTATAGTTTCATTTGTCACCCTTGCATCTGTAAGAAACTTTTAGCTTTTTGAATAATGATGGTTTGTTGTGGACCTATTATTTATTGTGTATCTAATATTAGACACAAATAATAGGTTGAGGTTGAAAATAATACCAGAGGTAATATATATGGACATGATAAGTTTTTAAATAAGTTCTCGCTGAATATATCTGTTCTGAGGTAATATGGACATGACATAACATAATTCTGCAAGGAGTATAAATAATAAGTTTGAAGACACAATACTATCAGAGGTAATAAGGACATGATAGACTGCTTGTTTACTCTACTGGGGATGGAGGAGAAAATGGTATTTCAAAAGAGGCACCATTGTTCTCTATGTTGGGGATGATGGATAGAATATGATTCAGAGGTAATATAGACATGAATCATGTCATCCATTCGAGATTATTTCCAATCCTACTGGAAATTAGGAATAAGATATCCTTAAAGCAACTAGGCTTTAAAAATGGGATATTTTGCTGGAGATGATTATTTGGATGATCTCAATGAGAACGTTTCATTGGATCTTGTTTTTCGTTAAATATGTTTGGAAAACTTTTGTTTAACAACAAACAAAAAGTACAAAAAAAACTTAGACAGAAGATCTAAGTACAATATTTTTTATCTGGAGAATGTGACGATGGAGATCGAGTATTGCAGCGACTCCTTCACTCTGTTGATGGTCGGATGAGGGAATGAGGATGGTTTTTTCTCTTTTGTATGCTACCCTTGCTATTTATAGTCATCATGCTGAAGGGCAATAGGTGCCGCATATGCCTCTGTTTGGTGGCCATATAGGACTACTTCACCAGAATAAGGTTGCAACTGTAGCCGCATACCACGGGCATGCTGCCATGTGGCCTCGGTTGGGATATGTTGTTGATAAGATCTCGGGGTTATTTTCAACTTCGTTGTGTGTGTGACTCAGTCAGCTAGACACATGGTCTGTATTGATTGTGTAAGGATCCATTCGGTTGCGATGAAAAGATCTTTCATAACACCTTGGTCGTATAACGTCTTGGCCACATATGTGCTCTCCTTTGACCTTGGTCTTATGGACACTTCGGCTGCATGCCATTGTGGCCGCATGCGAGCTCAAGTCTGGCCTTGGTCGGTTGGATACTTTGGTCGCATGATGACGAGGTCACACAGGCCCGTAGCCGTATTTGAGGGAACATGTGGCATGGCACATCTGATGAAGTCATTAATGCACTTATGTGATTTTTTGTCTTTTTATGAGCCGTCGTCTCTCTCACGATTCTAGAAGCACTCTGGGTAATGAGTGGTGTGTCAGGATTTCTAACAGACTTTGAATATCGTGTCGGGGGATCTTATATGTCCCCTTACTTTATAGTTGTTCAGTCTGCATGGATTCTTCTTATGCAGCTTCCAACTCCTTGGTTGTCCGAGTGGCATGTGCTCTATGTGGCCCCTCGGCGGCTTACTTTCACTTTAATGGGGCATGAGCTCTATACGGCCTGCCTAATTTTTAGGCTTCTATAAGACGCCATTCAAAGTTTCCAAAATGACAAGTTTGGAATACTTTGAACTGGAAGCATGGTCGAGCACTTTTGGCCGCATATGAGTGATATATCGCATAGACATGTTACCGCATAGTCGGTTCTGCTAGGCTGTCAGATCATTAATGAGTAGATTTAGCTCAATCTTTGATGTAATTTCTTGGATTCTGGGTCATCTTTTTGGTTCAGACTCTGAGGCATCGGTTCAAAGGGGATAAAATGATGCAACAAACGAGGAGCCACAGTCATCTCTTATTGTTACGTGGATCGAGACAGATCATGATTTGAACAGTCGCCATCATTATCCCAATACGCATATATTGGCCTATATAAGGGGAAGGAGGAGGGACAGAAGTCTTTTACAAACCCTCAAGTCTCTTAAACTTTCTTCTCTTCTTCTTCCTTGCTGTCATGGCTCCCAAAGCTTCCTCCTCCGCCGTTGCTGCCAAGAATGCCCCGAAGGGCAAGGGCAAGAGCAAGGGAAAGGGTCGCGCTGCCAAGGCTGACCCTCCTCTATTTTTCGACGACGTTTAGCCGTCGATTAAAGGTAGGTCATTTGGGGAAGACGAAGTGGAGTTCTAAACACAGAGACATGCACAGTTGGACGCATGGATGAGTCTATGCACCAACTTTTTACTGCCATTTGGGTAGCCCAGCCGCATGGAAAACCCAACCGCATAAACAACTATGCCGCATGGGAAGCCATGTCGCATAAATAACTCTGTTGCATTGTTGACTCAGCCGTATGGGTAACTCGCCGTATGGGTTGACTTTGTCGCATGGGTTGACTTCTGCCGCAAGGGTTGACTCGGCCGCATGAGTGACAATATCACATAAACAACCTTCCCGTATGGTTTAGCTCGGCCACATGAGCAACCTAGCCGCATGGTTTGGCTCTGTCGTATGAGCAACCCAGTCGTATGAGTATATTACTTTGGAATATTGATACCCCTCTCAATGATTCTGACCACGCTCCTTTGTGATTTTTGCAGAGACTTTGCCCACCATACCCTCGGGCGAATTGGTCCTTGGTCACGGTCTGCTTCCATTAAACATGAATCTCGAGGACCTGATTGCAGCCATTAAGACCCAGACTGACAAGGATCTTCCGCCTGAACGTCAACAGAAGATCGCCGAGCAGACGCCTTCCTTCTTGTTTAGCCAGATAAACTCGGGGGAGATCCCCGCTAAAGATGGAAAGCACTTCTTTAAGAAGTCGTACTTCTTGTTTGGGGATGCACTGGAGTCTTCTCAGTCCGAGATGGGGACGACCAGAGAGAACTGGTCCTTTACTTTTTGCGGGACGGAGATAACATTTTCTTCCTTTGAACGTCACTTGCCTTTGTCAAACCTAAAGGTGATAATGGGACCACGACAGATGGGCTGGAACTTGACCCATGAGCCACAAGGGGCTCTCCTTAGCAATGTCTGGTGTGGGACCAGAAAGAACAAAGGGGAGTTTTATAGCGCGAAGGAGTCACCCTCGTACTCCTTGCTTGGACTGAAGTCAGGCCTCGTCGAAAATGAACTGTGATCGAACCTTAGCATATATACGATAGGCACTTTTCTTTATCAGGTTTCCAAGAAGATGACCTATCCCACAGGACAGTTATGGGCTCTTAGCTGGGAACATTATAGCCTCTCCTGGTGTCGCCTGACCTTGTGGGTTTTGAAGAAGTATGGGATAGAGATCAGGGCCGCCGATTTATTTTTTACCATGAGGGGTACGTGTTATGGTTTGGAGATGAACTGCTTCTTGTTCATTGCTCTAATGGAGCTTTATAACCTTCGTACGGGGACTTTATTTACGCCCGACGGTAAGATGGGACTAACCTTGCATGAGATGCATATCGTCTCAAAACTTTCTTGGGGAGAAGAACCCTAGGAAGAGTATACCCGAGTAATAAAAACTCAAAGAATTAGAAGCAGAAAACTCAAAGATCCTGGCGTTGTACCAGGAATTGCTATGCCATCACGATATTTGTCAGCGGTCATCGAAGAAGAAGAAGAAGAAGAAGAAGAAGAAATCTACTAAGGGGTCTTCTTCTCATATCATAACTTGGACTCACTACCTCTTTCAGGAATCGAAGGAGTCTACTAGAGTTCATGTTCGGGTACCACAATCCAAACAGGAAGTGGCTGATTCAATTCAGGTAAAGAGGTAACTGGCTGCTGCCGAGGGTGAGGAAGTTGAGGGTTCCTCGACGGAAGGGGACGAGCCTCTTGACAAGCTGGGTGACCTCGAAGAGGAGCTCTGCTACTTTTATATGGACACCCACAAGTTATCCACTAAAACTGTGGTGGCGAAATACTTGATGCTCTGGTTACGCAACTGCGTAGTCCCTGGAGGGTCTGGGATAATAGAGATGATCAGTCGCACCCTTATCCTTCTGGCCGTAAAATTGGCTTTCGGTCATAAGCTGGCACTTCTACCGGCCATGGTATGCTGCATCCATCGGGGTCTTCGCAACTTTGCTGAGAAGGTGGAGGACCACCCCGGTAAAGTATATTTCAATAGGGTCGAGCTCCCTTACCATTATTTGATGGGTTGGCTTCTCCTACATCACAGGCCCTTGATGAGCAATGGGACTGATAAGGACTTAGTGGATGTCGATGCCCTGATCCGCAGCTATCGAAGGTTGAAGTGGAAGTGCGATACGCACCACGCTGGTAGGAGAGAGCTCTCCTTCATGACTGGCTGGACTTTTTTCACTTCTGAGCCAGAGTTCACCGATGACGAAAGAAACGTCGTTCACCCAGATAACGGGGGAGGGGGATGCCTCACAATTTGTCTGAGAGGCTCTTTCGCTATCTCCAAACCATCAGTCCCTCCCATTCAGTATACCAAAATAAAGCTATTATTTTTGTGGAGCCTTATCTGCCCAATCGGTTCGCTCATCAGTTTGGCTACACTCAGCTCTTACTGGGTCGCCCGAGTGCTTCCCTCGGATACAACGGCAGCTAACTCGATGGGGCCCGAGCATGGAGTTACTATAGTGCCACTAGCACTCAAGCTCGGTTTTAGTTTCCAACAGCCGACGTCATGCCCAGAATGTTGTACACAGCGACGAAGTATTATTGCACGGCTAATACCCCACCGGTTGACTTCAACCCGGAGAGTAGTTATATCTAAGGCACCATGTTGATGCCTCCGGAAGCAAGAGCGCACAGGACACCCAAGAAAGGTAAGGGTTTTGTCAGGCCTCTGATTTTGGAGTTGGACCCCTCAACCGAGGAAGAGGAGATGACATCTTCTTTTGATGATCCTCCGCCTGCTAAGCGCAAATCAAAGGTCGAGACATATCATGCTCGCTATTCCAAGAAGACGAGGACTGCGGTGGTCCTAGAGATGGGACCTACGATAAAGTCAAAGTCCCTTGCAACGGGGACCGGGAGCGAAGAGGTAGAACCCCTTGCACTGGTGATTTCTGAGGTAGACCCCACTTTAGATGTTGTGGCGGCACCCACAAAACCTCTTAGTTTGATTCTTCCTGGTCCTCTCTATGAATATTTTTCTTCTGGCCTGTTTAAAAATTTGCAGACACAAGGGAGAAGGGACCGTCCCCAACGGGCAGCTTCCTCAATGGTTTCTTACGTCGAACTGGAAGAGGAAACCTCCCCAGAGTCCAATGTGAGCCCCTTCGAAACCTGTACCTGAGGCTTCGGGAGCTCAAGTCCTGGATACAGCTTCGACGAAGCCTTATACCACTTTGGAGCACATATCTGTGGAGACCTAGATGCCATGGGGAAGGCTATAACAACGATGGGCGAGCCACACCTATGTCGCCTCCCTCGGGTATGTCATTTTGCAACTTCACAAGAGATAAGATTTTCTGGCTTCAGCTCTCAATTCTCCGGGTGAAGTTAATTACTGGTTGTTCTGGCTCTGCAGCCCCTACCTCTCCCTTGAGCATGGTGGACATATCTTCTGAGGAAGGCGTAGAGAAGAAGGGGGCGGCAAGCTTGTTCGGAAGAGGTCTGAGTCTCTCCCTCGCTCTTCTGGGGGTGGAGAACGCCCTGCGGGGCCTGTTGTGGATCCCTCTGGTGCAGTGGCTGCTCCACCCACGGTTATTGCTTGGCATTCTGCCATTGCTGCCTCTTTGAACTTAACCTACATTCGCAGACATATACTCTTTATTCCATGCACACAAGCACATACACCTACAGTTACCAATTTGCACTTTGAACTTAACCTTGCACAGACTCAACATTGACACATACACTAAATTTGTACACACCCATATATGAACAAGCTCCAATTCTTACCACACACCTACCTACTACTACTTCCTTGCAGTCCACGGATTTCTCATGCTTGCAGTTTACTTGTGGATGTTCAATCCATGCAATTTCCTCCTCCTAATGCTCAAACACAGAAACCCCCCTCAAGGCCTGCAGTGCACCGACTTGAAGACTGTACACCTCCCTCCTAGTTACTTGTTGCAACTACTAAGTTGCAGCTCTTTAATCTCACAATTTTCTTCTTCTAATTCTAATAAAGTCTAATTCTAATCTCGCAATTAATGAAAAGGATTGTATCTAATGGGCCTAGTCCAATATTGTGCTCAATGTGTTATGTCAAGTCTAATTAGTGTAACACCATGTCCCGTTCAAGCGGACTGCCGATTCAAACGGCAAAAGTGCAATATCCCAACCCCCTTTGCTCAGGCGAGAACACTCGTTTGAGGCAAAGGATATCCAGACTTGTCCCTACAGGAGTTCAGCTTAGGCTTTCAGAGGCTTGCTTAACGTATCGCTTAACCGAACCCCGGTAAGTCCCTTTGCAGTTTCACCCCTCGGCTTACCTTCGGGCCCGAGCTATCATGAATGCTTGTGTTTATACAAATGCATGCTTGTCAGTTTGTATGTTGTCTTGTTTTCATCCGAACCCCGGAAGACTACTAAGTAGTCTTTCCGTGCAAGAATAAACCTGCAAGTATCCGGGACTATTAGGTCGCTAAAGCAGCTCCGAACCAGGGGAATGCATCAAGGCAAGTTGTTCACTGAATGAGAATTATGTCAAGCAAATCAAGTATCTCGTGTATCTCATGTACTCATGTATCTCGTGAAATTAGAAAGACCAATGATTGCATGTCGCGGACAACTCAAAAATAAGGTATAGTTCCACGGGCGGTCACCGGGGCACTGGGACCGTTCCGATCCAGATGGAACTCATGTATAGTCTCACATTCTTGGACAGGATAGTTTGTAGTGCCTCACGTACTTTCGTTGCATTCCATCCTCGTCATTGACTAATTGGTCATTTATGGCTATGCTGTCACGACCTAATTTTGTGGAATCGTTGGGGCGCCCCCCGAATCGTGACCGCCGTGCGGGCCTAGGGTTACGCCCGCACAAGGCTAGAGTATTTTTGCATAACGAGCACATATTCAAAGTACGTAGATAAATTGAAACACATATTTGAAACATAGAAAAGTTCTCTTTATTGATAATGAACATCTATTACAAACTCTTGAACGAGTCAGCTAATTGTCGCACGGGATTACAAAAGTGTTGACTCAAAATAAGATAACAGTCACGTACATTACATCCCTTTACTAAAGTTCAAAATGTATAGACCTCCGGGCTAGAGGACGACTTTGCCACGGAGCTGCATTGTGTACAGAGTTGCAAGCTCCTTCCTTCAAGTACTTCAAAATACGGCGCGATCAGGATGCGCCTACAGCTGGACTGGATCGGGAAGATGACTTTGGCTCCTCGCTCGGTTCGCCTTAGTACGGGGAACCTGTTTCAATGAGGGTCAGTATGTCAAAACATACTGGTAAAGGCGAGCTAACCGAACTATACCAATCAACACGTTGTTTTAATGAAACATGCATATTATTTGTGGTTTTCTATGTTGCCTTAGTTTATTTACAAGTAAACAGCATATACAATTTACTGAAATAAACTTGCCACCGTTTGGTAGATTTTATATGCCCATCTGAACTACCTGCACAATACTTACCATGTCTTTCCTGCCACGAAGACACAAGTTAGTTTGCAACAGGTTTAAATATACATAGGGATCACTGGCATGATGCCACAAAGGGACGGGTTATAGTCTCACGATACAGATGGTATGCAACGCAGGTGGCGAGCCCCGCTGTATAGCACCTTGCCCCATAACATACGACTATACATATGTTCCATCCGGATTGGATCGGTCCCAGCGCCCCGGCGACCGTCCGTGAAACTCATAACATACCTTGTGCACAAGTTGTCCGTGATCAAACAACATTCACGATAACAGTTCCATAGCATAAACGGCTTTGCATAGTCTTTCTGATCAATATATTGCATAGCAAAAGGTGTTCTATATGCATATCATAATTATAGAAGAAGATGCATTCTAACTAAAATTTAAGCATGCATAGAACAGATTGAAACGAACTAGCATACAATAAGGAAAACGTTCACAAGTTTAGTTGACAAGCATAATAGTCCAAGTCTATTCCCTTTTTATCTTGCTATCTTTTAGTTATTACTTGGTATCGTTTGATCGGGGCAAGAAGAATGCAAGAGTTTTAGATGTGAAGACTTGGAAGCAGGGCTAGCTAATCGGGATGGTAGCCACTCACTTAGTTGGTTGGAAGGGAGAAGGAAAGAGGTGCTTCAAGACTCCGCTCGTAAGCTGCCTACTGCTCGTTCACCTGCATTGCACGAACAGTTCGATCAATACCTCTTCCTCTCATTCCAATCTCGGAATTAAAGTGCAGTTCAATGAAAGAAAACAATAAAATCCATAAAAACCGTTCAAAGAAAACAAGCAAATCCGAAAACCAACTCAAAGCACAAAAGCAACAAGCGACATCGAAATCTGAGGCAACAAAGATAACAGCGGAGAGGTCCCTCCTGACTCTGCCGCTAAGTCGATCCCGGGGGCATGGTCCACTGAATATGGAAATCGATTCTGAAGAAACAAATCCATAACGAGGACGAGTTCTTGTTTCAATCTATCCCGATCGAATGATACCATCTTGTATTTCTTAGTTGCGCTCCTCGAATAGGAGGAACGGGGCACCCCATCCTACCCAACTAATTGGAAGTTTTGTCCCGAAACTTAGGAATAGAACTAATTGTTAGGGATTATTTTGTTGAGGCAGTAGCTTAGAGGGGAGTGGACAATCCCGAGCTATGTGGCCTGGCCCGCCACAGTTAAAGGACAGCCCTTTCCTGCTGTAACATCTTTCGGTAGTGTGCCCCTGTCTTTTACAGAAATCACAGAATGGTCTCGGGTTTCCTTTATGATAGCCACCATTGTTTTGACGCTTTGCAGCATTGTTTTCTCTATCGTTGCTTTGGCATTTGTGACTAGAGGTATGCACAGCGCCAATAGGAACATGAGGATATAGCGGTTCAAGAGATAGAGCATGATTAATGACTTCCTGTATTGTCTGATACTGATAAATGACTGCGTGTGCATGGATGGCAGGACATAGACCACCTTTAAACCTTCTAGCTCGACTCGCTGCATTAGGTAAATAGGCCCTAGCAAATTTGGAGAGTGGGTTGAATTTGGTAGAATACTGTTTAACTGACATGCTGCCTTGCCTCCGTTGCACGAACTCGTTCTCCATCTGACGTTGTACTAGAGGGGGTATAAACTCCTCTTCAAACGTGGCACAAAAAGTTGTCCACAAGATTGCCTCCTCTCCGTGGTCAAATTGAAGAGATCGTCGATGCACGTCCCACCAATCGTGCGCGTTGAGGCGGAGCTGTAGTTGTGCGCATGCGACGCATTTATCTTCGGGGACCTCTAGCAGAGCCAAGTGGCCTTCAAGTTTGGCCAACCAATCTAGAACCATGATTGGGTCCTTAGTCCCGTTGAATGAAGTGTTACAGACTTTCTTGAAGTGGCCAAAGTCGAAGGTAGTCACGTCCCTCGGCCTAGGAATTTCCAGCATCTCTACTTCAAGCACGGGCTATTCCACCAGAGTCGATGTTGTTATAGCAGAATGGTTGGAAGCCAAAGTATGAATGATCTGTTGTAGGGCATCTACCTGCTTCTGTTGGACTGAGAATCGAGCTTCTATATTGTCTTGAAACTTGAGCTGACTCTCCTCCACTCGCTTCTCGGCCCGTTCGTAGCGAGCCTCGTCCCTTTGTTGGTTTGCCTCCAACATCCGCAATATTTGCTGGATGGGATCGATGCTTGGCACGGCTCGCTGGCTCCTTGAACTTCTCGAAGTGCCCAAACTACTTTCTTGGCCTTGTATTTTGTCCGGTGCTAGCTCTGAGGATTGCGCTGGTGCCATTCCTTCAAAAGAAGGTAAATTACATTAGGATCATAATGTATTATGGACTTATTTCATGAACGTATCTCATTTTGGCATAGCGAGTTCAAGAGTTCGCACAGGAATTTGATCGTTAAAGGAACTTTTCCAGTACGAGGGTCTAAGGAACTTAAATCTGTGCTCTGATACCACTATGTCACGACCCGATTCCGTGGAATCGTTGGGGCGTCCCCCGAATTATGACCGTCGTACGAGACTGGGGTTGTGCCCGCACAAAACTAGAGTATTTTTGCATAATGAGCACATATTCAGAGTACGCAGATAAATTAAAACACAGATTTGAAACATGGAAAAGTTTTCTTTATTGATAATGAACATCTATTACAAACTCTTGAACGAGTCAGCTAATTGTCGCACGGACTTACAAAAGTGTTGACTCAAAATGAGATAGCAGTCCTGTACATTACATCCCTTTACTAAACTTTAAAATGTATAGACCTCCGGGCTGGAGGACGGATTTGCCACGGAGCTACATTATGTACAGAGTTGCAAGCTCCTTCCTTCAAGTACTTCAAAATATGGCACGATCAGGATGCACCTACAGCTGGACTGGATCGGGTAGACGACTTCGGCTCCTCGCTCGATTCGCCTTAGTGCGGGGAACTTGTTTCAACGAGGATCAGTATGTCGAAACATACTGGTGAAGGTGAGCTAACTGAACTATACCAATCAATACGTTGTTTTAATGAAGCATGCATATTATTTGTGGTTTTCTATGTTGCCTTAGTTCATTTACAAGTAAGCAGCATATAGAATTTACTGAAATGAACTTGCCACCGTTCGGTAGATTTTACCTGCCCGTCTGAACTACCTGCATAATACTTACCATGCCTTCCCTGCCATGAAGACACAAGTTAGTTTGCAACAGGTTTAAATATACATAGGGATCACTGGCATGATGCCACAAAGGGACGGGATATAGTCTCAAGACACAGATGTTATGCAACGCAGGTGGCAAGCCCCGCTGCATAGCACCTTGCCCCATAACATACGACTATACATACGTTCCGTCCGGATCGGATCGGTCCCAGCGCCCCGGCGACCGTCTGTGGAACTCATAACATACCTTATGCACAAGTTGTTCGTGATCAAACAACATTCACGATAACAGTTCCATAGAATAAACAGTTTTGCATAGTCTTTCTGATCAATATATCGCATAGCAAAAGGTGTTCTATATGCATATCACAATTATAAAAGAAGATGCATTCTAACTAAAATTGAAGTATGCATAGAACAGATTGAAACAAACTAGCATACAATAAGGCAACCGATCACAAGTTTAGTTGACAAGCATAATAGTCCAAGTCTATTCCCTTTTTATCTTGTTATCTTTTAGTTATTACTTGGTATCGTTTGATCGGGGCAACAAGAATGCAAGAGTTTTAGATGTGAAGACTTGGAAGCAGGGCTAGCTAATCGGGATGGTAGCCACTCACTTAGTTGGTTGGAAGGGAGAAGGAAAGAGGCACTTCAAGACTCCGCTTGCAAGCCGCCTACTGCTCGTTCATCTGTATTGCATGAACAGCTCGATCAATACCTCTTCCTCTTATTCCAATCTCGGAATTGAAGTACAGTTCAATGAACAAAAATAATAAAATCTATTAAAACCGTTCAAGAAAAACAAGCAAATCCGAAAACCAACTCAAAGCACAAAAGCAACAAGCGACATCGAAATCTGAGGCAACAAAGATAACAGCGAAGAGGTCCCTCCTGACTCTGCCGCTAAGTCGATCTCGGGGGCACGGTCCACTGAATATGGGAATCGATTCCGAAGAAACAAATCTATAACGAGTACGAGTTCTTTTTAATCTATCCCGATCGAACGATACCATCTTGTGTTTCTTAGTCGCGCTCCTCGAATAGAAGGAACGGGGTGCCACATATGCCAGCGATAAACATTCATATAGATAAGTTATCCTCGCTTAGCGGCTATCCGTGTGCGAGTCATTGCATCGTATCAAATGAACAATTGAACACCTGAACGATCATGATACAATGACTCTCGTGTTGTGCATATGCTATTGCCTTGGTTTTCATTATGAATGCCCCTGAATGTTTATACTTGCCCGCACTTGAATTAACAATGTTTGCCTTGGACAGGGAAGGCCAAATGGTAAGTTGGTAAGTCTCACCGTATTTCCTCTTAT
Organism: Iris macrosiphon; assembly: GCA_036927795.1. Classification (NCBI taxonomy): domain Eukaryota; kingdom Viridiplantae; phylum Streptophyta; class Magnoliopsida; order Asparagales; family Iridaceae; genus Iris; species Iris macrosiphon. The sequence continues at coordinate 32,693,367 of JAYESA010000017.1, read as the reverse complement.
GTCGCACGGTGCACTGCCACACGAAATAGGCTATTCAATCTATGCATAAAACTGATCCTAAGGCAATTAGAAAGACAACTTAATAGTTGGTCCACGGAACCTATATTATGTGTTTGGATTTGTCGAGTGGGCGAGTAGCCTCCCCACCAATGCATTCAATGTACTGATAATCCACCAAATTATTTGCAGTGTGCGGGAAAACCTCATTCGATACGGATGCTCCTTCTTGCGTGTTAAGGTGTGAAGATCACTCTGAGCAGCGCTACGTCCGGAACTAAAGCACATATACAAGACATAATGTTGGAACATTATCTGATCATCGTCTGTATAATCATTCCACAATTGTAGCCACTTGGCACACTTTTACTATTACAGAGAAAGATCTGAGCGAAATATAATCTCGGCCAAGCGTCGCCTGTAACACGTGTTTATATCAATAAAGAGTTGCTTTACTTCAACTTGTGTTATTCAATGCTTCCGCTATATTGTCGACTCAGTGAACTTGTTACCAAATCGCCTATGGGTTTATGACTCTGCTGCACTCGGACAATTTGTACGACTCTGTGGCTTAGAACTCTTACCGCTAGCCAATGTACCCCGGCCTTGCACGGGCATGGCTCACGCTCGTGCGGCATCACGCCTGGATGGGTAAAAAGTGATCGTTCTGCGGGAGCACTGGCGGGATGATTCTCGCCTAGCGGGGACGGCCGATTTAGCCTGCGGGAGATCAGGGCGTGACAATTAGGTCCATTAGTGTCAAGCCCAATAAATAGGCTAGTCCACTAACTAATAAATAAATAACACAATATGTAAATATAATTACTATATGTAAATAATATATAATGAGAAAAAAATACTCTCATCTAGAAATATGGTAGTGACAAGTCTATCATCCTTAGAAAATTTTTGTCCTCAAAATTTAAGGCGTCTCGCTTTCTCCGTTCTGGCTAGCCATAACCTATTCATTGAAATCCTCACTATAGTTGCAACCCCAAGCTATTTATTGTCTAAGAAGTCCTATCTAAAATTATTCAAACATACAATTTTTATACGTAGTTACGATCTCTATCTGTCATGATATTGCATTCTCTACAAAGAGTATATTACTTACTATACTAACTATATGGCACAAAAATTACTAAAGAAACTATAAGGTACTAAGGAAGTAATCAAATCAAATAGATAAAAAATGATAGGAAGAGAAAACAGAACTTGCTATCCCATCACATGTAGCATCGGTCCCTCGACTGTCATCGCAAAAGTCATGCCCCGCTGGGGTGTCTCCCTCTGCTGCCATGAAGTAATTTGTTGTGCCACAGGTGGCTTAGCTAAACCTCTTACCTATCTTGGATACTTACACCAGTTATTCACTAACTATTAATCTAGCCAAAATACTTAATACCAATGGTTACCAATTCTAACACTAATGATATATTATTATTCTAGGCCATGGACGCACCTAACTTATTGGCACATCCCAAATAGGATATTGTACTAACACTCCTAAGATACTACATTCTGGCACTAGGGGTACCCTACCAGCACTCAGATTTCTATACGTCCATGTGAGACACTTGAACGTACTTACTAATATGTCACTCTTATTATAGCTCACTTTCTAACACACAAGGTCTCATATCTGTCTCAGTTCCTGCAGGCATCTAAACACTGCTCAACCACTTTCTACTTGCAATGAACACTTGTATCCCTTCGCACTCATGTATCCTATTGGTTCACCCTCACCAACCTATAATACTCTCTATAGGGTGCCTACCCAAGTCTTGACAATATTTTTATAAGGCACTAACTTATATATGTGACACTTAGATGATACTCTCATACCAGGTTACTCACGCCTTATATATACTTAGTACACTTGTCACTGGGAGGCTTATACCCTAAACTTCCATAATACTTAAGGTACTTTTGATCTTACCACTAAGGTACTCCTCCTATTTGGTTTCTGGTGCAAACTCATCCTCTAGCACTTAACAATCACTCTAGGACACTCACATGTATCTGATATCAATATAACATACATAAATACTTTCTAACCATTGTGACATTATGATATATCATTGGTATCCTTATAACCATCATATTGTTCACTAATACATACTATTTCTTCATTCCATCATTATCAAGGTACTACGCCCACTGAACTTACTTCTATATAGGTTACCCCTCTTACCCACTACCTGGAACACTTGTACTCCTACTCCCAAACACCTCTTCATCTATATTAACTGATAAACCCATCTGACACTATCATATACAAGATATTCACTAATACTAACATAATACTCAGCTTAACCCTGATATACCCTGGACATTGGTACTCACTCTCTAGGTACTCTTGGTGTAGAAATACTAGCTTCCTAACTATACATAACATATGCACTTAATGTTCTAGCACTAACTTCTTAACACTCACTATGGCTCATCACACACACACACACCACTACCACTCTTGACACTAGCTTACTCACTAGATTACCCTATCACACTTACTAACTCCATAATTGTCCTTGACTCATGTACTTAATATTCTCTGCTACCTGCTTAATACTAACATGTCCCACTGGCACACTATTGGTACCTTAGATACTAAACCCTTACTTCGTAATACTCATAAAATTGGTACTTCACTTTACCACTCATGCATACTCACACATCACTTATTGTGCACTTGTGCGCACAATTCTAGATATTCTACTTCCTTCCTCCACTTCTCACTCTTTAACACATTAATAGCCTCAAATACTAGGTGATATATCCTCACTAAACATATACTTGTGCACACACTTCTACCCATACTAATGTACAACTCCCATATATATCACAAGTCCTACTACCTAGCACAATACATTCTAACATTATCATACTCACCTATACACTCATGGGTACCACTCTACCATGGCACACTCACTAATACATCTCATGGATACACATCTTTACACAACCAAGTTTCAAGCACCGATAGAATATTAAGGCTCCATTAATACTCAAATAATTTCATGATATTCAATTGCTACTTGAATCACTATATTATATGAATCTATATCTATCTAAAACATACTTGATGATATGATACCAACACCTAGAATCATAAATTGGTATACCACTCTCCTCCTAACAACTCGCTTATTTCTAGTACCATGATACTAAGCACTGACTATACTTTGACACCAATCTTGATCTATACTATGAGTCACTTATAGGCTTATATACTGATACCCAAAGCTCATATACCTTGCCAGGGGCCACTATCAGACTCACAGGTTATACTCCCAATAATCAAAACTGATACTCAACTCGACACAACCTATCTGCAAGTGATCAAGCTACTGTACTATACAAGGAACCTTAGGAACTAATGAAGTGAAGCTCTATATAAGGTTCTGAACTAGAGGTACTAAGGGTATCTTTATTCCTAAATTAATAGGGATGATGAAACAAAGTCTCAATTAATCAAGGTTGAAGGATATAGACGATATATTAAGAACCAATTTAAGATACACTCTGATAATCATACATGTCTATCTGAAATCATGTTACCTCGAATCCTCGCCACACCAGAAAGCATAGCTACGATAAACTATAAAGTCTGTAACTAAGGTACACACCTCTAGAATCATGGTATCTAAAATATTTACCCTGCAGCATGCTTGGCTGCAAAAACTATAAATTCCATAACTAAGAGAAATATATCAAAAATTAAGCTCTATGTCTTTGTCACGCCGGCTAGTATAGCTATGATAAACTTTAGACTCCATAATTAAAGCAGACGGTTACCTTTTCCACTGTTCTTATCCATTTTCGTTATCAGAATATACCTTAACTTAGTCCATAAGATTTATCTCGATACAAGAATCAAATTCAATAATGAACAAGTACAAAGGTGAAGGTGAACAAAGCAAGTGGAAATAGATTCAAAATAGAGTTTATAATAAGATTCTCAAGGGTCATCCCAGGAATCATTCAAGAAGTCCTAATTGTGATTGAGTATTCTCTTATCCTATATCATATATCCTATATTATATTGCAGGCTCGCAGTAGTACAACTAAGTCATTGTACTACTAAAATATAATAATAATTGTAAAGCCTGACCTGCATGGGCCACCATAAAAATGTGTCACGACCCGCACCCGGTGTAAGGGCAGGAGTACGTGGGTACATCCAGCCTACGCCATAGCATCGACGGTAGAACGTTGTCTAGGTCAACAATAATATCTAACATCTCACCTAATATATATATATATATATATATATATATATATATATATATATATATATATATAATATACCTGTCAAGATATCTCAACTCCAAATAGAGGATAATATAACAATATGATAATCAATAAATCATAATATTAAACTAGAGGAAGATATGGCACGATATGGAATAGAAGAAATGAATCACAGAATCACAAATAAAATCCAAGTCCCAGCCCAATAGTCTAAGCACAACACAATGGTCTCAAATATAATGCATGCCAAAATGCCTAACTGTGACATATATAAAATCATAATAGAAGTACTAAGTCTCTTCGACAGCTGGTACTAGCTCAACATGCACTACGGGTGCTATCTTAACGGCTCGTCATCCTATGGCCCGTAGGGTGTAATACACCAGTCATCTAATGAATCATCTGAAAAATATATCCAGTCCGGATTGGAGTAAAGTACAACCCAATAGCAGTTCCAATAATTGACAGAAACTATGAAACAGTAATAGCAATAAAAATAAATGATGGAAGTAACTGAACTAGTAAATATCACAAGAAGGAGTATCATGGTGAGTATAAAAATAAATTGAGAACAATATAGTGAGAAACATCAATGTAATGAACTGAAATAAAAAATATGATAATAAAATGTGCCTTAAAACATTAGTAAGATATGTGATCGGCTTGGGCCTAACACGGGCTATAAATAAAAGGGGAGCTAGCGTGACCACACATGAGTTGTATGATCTGCTAGCTATCATGGGCTACACTAAATCACAGGCTATAAGGTATGATCATATATCCACTAATACTTCCTCCTTCCCCTGATTAGTACACGGATCCAAATCATGATATGTTATAACACGTATATCACGATGCACTGTCTATAATATCATACACTATGATCACGGTCTAAATAATCACAAAGATATCACGGTAATCATTGAGTAATCACGAAGAGCGACACGACGATCACTGAGTAATCACGATAATAACATCTTATGACAAGGATCCACATATACCAATCTGTGTCACAATGTGTCAAGAATTAAATATCTCAATACTAAATACATGTAACATAGAGACTATCAAATAATAAAACAATCAGACAATGTACTCGCCTCTAGTCCTGAGCAAATGGTACCACTCGGTGTTCGATTTAGTGTCACACAACCCTATATATGAATATCGTGTCAATGGGGTGTAAAGAAGTGATAAATGAGCTTAAAATGCACTAAATATGTTTTTCTAGGCCATTTCTAGGGCACATTAGTACAACTAGGTCAAACTAGTTGTTATCTAGATTTCTAGGTCAATAACTAGCTTCTAGAGTGATTATTAGTCCATACTAGTAGTTATTAGATGATACTAGATCTTATCTAGTTTTCTAGGTTCAAAACTAGAGGTATTTGCTAAACTAGGTATCATTACTCAATATCTACATATACTAGTTAATAATACTAGGTAATCTACATATTACCTTATACTAATTAATATAATGCAACCTATACAATACTCTAACCAATATATATGACAGTCCCCACATTATTCACCCTACTCTTGTCGCTAAACACCAACTTGACAGTATCAAGATATCACAGTTACTAAATGCACCATGTGCAATATATGTTGTACCACACCTATTTGCAGTCCCTAATGATACTACTCTATACTGCAACTGAATGCAGTTGTTGCATTCAGTCCAACACCCTCTTACACCCAAGGTTCCTGGATACTCTCACACACTATTGAGACATTAATATCTAATTAACACACGCTCAAAGCATATGCACTTGTCTAAAACTCATAATCCATACTTACATACACACACATTGTTACTCATCCCCCACCTGTCACAGACAGAACTCCCACATACCTAATCCTCACACTACACTCATGTATCATAGACACAGTGACACACTAACCTATTACACTTAGACACTCTACACTCAGTCCCACACTCGCAGACACATACCCTTCATTCCTTGCATACAGGCACATACACCTACAGTTCCCAATTTGCTTTGAACTTAACCTTGCATAGACTCAACATTGACACATACACTAAATCGGTACACACTCATATATGAACAAGATCCAATTCTTACCACACACCTACCTACTGCTACTTCCTTGCAGTCCACAGATTACTCATGCTAGAAGTTCACTTGCAGTTGTTCAGTCCATGCAATATCATCCTCCTAATGCTCGGACACAGAAACCCCTCAAGGCCTGCAGTGCACCGACTTGAAGACTGCACACCTCCCTCCTAGTTACCTGGATCAACTGCTAAGTTGCAACTATCTAAGACCTGCTACCTACCCGAGCCCCTCAACACTCTGTAATTTCCAAGTTTTCCCCTCTCATGTGCATTTAAGCACACAACAGTTATCCTCTCCTATTACCTGCAGAACTCCTCTACACTAAACACTCCTCTGATATGACACTCATACTAAGATACTCCCCTCTTATGGATACACCCTTGTGCTGTCACCCTCATATGCACAACATCTAAACCTGACACATTCATGTGTATCATACACCTTAGGCTCCACATTGGTTCACCACATACTTGATATACTATAAACCATGCACACTCACTAACTCATATATATATATATATATATATATATATATATATATATATATATATATATATATATATATATATATATATATATATATATATTAGTTTTTTTGTGATTTGAAAAGAGTATCATGAAATTTGTGGTGTAGGTGTGGTGTATCATGAGGGATACTTGAGTGTGTACCATGGTGCAGACCAAGTATTTGGTATTGGGTTGTGAGTGCATATATATATATATATATATATATATATAATATGATACATACATATGTATAATAACTAATATAATATAATTTAAGGGAATTATCATGACCCGCACCCGGTGTAGGGATGCAAGTCGGGAACAACGCCCAGACTACGTCGTAGCATCGGCGGTAGAACGTTGTCTTGGTCAACTATACTATCTAAACATCTCACAATAATATAAAATCTGCCAACAATATCTCAACACAAAACCCAATCACATTTCTAAAGCACGAGAAGATATGAAGGAAGTCTAACTATACATTCAAAATATATATTAACAATAATAGAAACAATATCCAATCTCATACTATATGCCGGAAACAAATCCGGTACCAAAATGCTAAAGAAACTAATTACGAAAAACTAGTGATCCAGATAAACCTTCCAGCAATCACTCTAGAACTAGTGGGTCCAAGTCTACACCATCTATAGGTCGAAGTCCATAGTATGTCGGACACCAATCTCCCGGATCCTCTAAAAAATATTTTCCAATCAGGAATGGAGCGAAGTACATCTCTAACAGCAGTTTTAATCATTGATATAAACTATATAGCAGTAAATAGATGTGAATATACAAGATGTCATATATATATATATACAATAGATACGTAATAAAGGAAATACTGGAAATAAATACAAGAATGAGCAATATGGAATGAACATGAAATACTAATGACTAAGTGAGTGAGTACCAGCTTTAACATGTGATCGGCTTGGGAACTTGCACAAGAGTAAATAGCCTGGTTAATTATATGTGCGGTATATGATCAACACTCACAAGGAACAAGACTTGCACAAGGAGGGTATGATCACATATCTACACTACACTCTTCGCCCCCAACTGGTATAGTAGATCCAACCATGGTACGTCATGACACAGGTTTCCACAAGAAGGGCGCTACTCTTGTCATGAACCAATATTTGTATATGTACAAGAAGAACAATAAACAAGGCTTGAACAAGATACACCATAAATACTAAGAAATAACATCTCATGACGAGATCCGGATATACCAATCCGTGTAACCATCGTGTCAAAAATCAAGGATATCTACACTAGATACAAGAGACATAGAGGATATCATAGATGAGAAATTATCAGAGAATGTACTCGCCTATGGTCCAGAGTAATAAATGTTAAACTATGTCTGAACTGGTATCACAGACCTATATATGAAATATTACATTAATACAAGGTTCTGGAATGAAAAATAAGTTAAACAAGTTCAATTCTAGGTCATGAAGCCATTTCTAAGTCAAAACAGTCAAACTAGGTCAACTCTAAGTCAAATTGGTCAAACTTGGTCAAACTACATATTTTTAGGTTGTATGAGTCTATCTCAATGATATTGGGTTCATACACTTTGAAACTAGGCCATAGAAGCTAAATCTAAGATATTATGAAACCAATAGGATACCGTATCCTAAGATACGCAAGTTTTAATATGAAAAGTAATTTATATATATAAGAGTCAATATATATGATACCTTAGCTAATTAATGCAAAATAGGATACCTTGGCTTTGAACCAATGCGGTATCGCACTACTAAACCCCCATCTTGATACCCAAATCCAATACCTTGAGTATCCTCAATACCTTGGCATTTACCTTGGTATCTCAAGGTAGTGTGATATCTTAGTATATATTAGCTACCCAATCTCTAAACTATAGGCTAATATGTATTTATCTAATACAAGCTACTAGCTATATACCAATATGCATTTACTAGTACACAACTATAATACTAACCATTAACTATTAATACATATATACATATATACATACATAACTAAAGATACACAAGCATACATACTACCTTCATATATATACTAACTAGTAGAGATACAAGTACATACATATATAGATCTAACTACTAATCTATATGTATACATATCTATTTATAACTACCAACTACTAATTTAACTAGATAACTAATAACTAGATACTACCAACTTTCAAACTAACTAGATAACTTAACTAACTATTTAAACTAACCAAGCTAACTACTACTAACTACTAGCTAGCCATACCTGCTGAATCTCCTTGCAGATACTCCGTTGTTGACACTGCGTTTGATGCTACAAGATTCTGCTGCTGATACGGCTTATGCAAGCTGCTGCTACTACTGCAGCTTCTGCAAGATGATGATGTTGCTTCCGCTTCTGCAAGCTACTGCTGCTTCTGCTTCTGCAAGCTGCTGCTGCTGCTGCTGATGCAAGCTGTTGTACATTCTGCCGAGCCCCTCCCTCTCTGTTACACACACACACAACAACAACACACATACATATATATACCTATATATATATATATATATATATATATATATATATATATATATATATATATATATATATATATATATATATATATATATACATATACTCTCATCAATACTTACATATATATAAATATACACGTATACATATAGAAACACATAACACATACTTCTGCTTCTGCAAGCTGCTGCTGCTGCTGATGCAAGCTGTTGTACATTCTGCCGAGCCCCTCCCTCTCTGTTACACACACACACAACAACAACACACATACATATATATATATATATATATATATATATACTCTCATCAATACTTACATATATATAAACATACACGTATACATATAGAAACACATAACACATACCACTACACCTATACATATACATATATATATACCTATATATGTATATATATATATATATATATATATATATATATATATATATATATACACACAATACACATAAATATATAGATACTAGTATACCATATACTATGGATACATACATATACACGTATAGATATATTATCATATACATATATATATATTCAACATATAAATACATATAGATACACATATGCACTTATATATATATATATATATATATATATATATATATATTTATATATATATATTTATATTTATATTTATATATATATATATATATATATATATATATATATATATATATATATATATATATATATATATAAACACTTAGGCACATAGCTATATGTATACTTAGCTATAAATACTCACCTATACAATATGATTAAATTCACACTCATATACATGTATATCATATAATATATCATACTAATATATATACATAAGTCACATTGAATCTAGAAATGAAATCAAACAAACACGTGGAGTGTATCGCACCCGTATCACACTAGATCTATGATATGCTTGCGACACGAGTCCACCATACAACCAAACGTACCCCGAAGGACACGAGCAAGTTTAATATACTATTTATGAATAATACGAAGAGTCAAATATACATCTACGTGTCTGTGTCAAAATATGACATGCACAAAGTCCCGTGTAGGAGGAAAAATCTACAAATCAACACGTATCACCAAATTAATAGGATACGGCCTACACGTATCTAATTGTGGATACGATACTAGCCACAAAAAATCAAACACATGTCAATTTGGTCTAATTGACCAATTGACAAGTACAACATGTGTCAATCTCGGAATTCTCCTAAAATTGATACAAAAACACACATAACTTCCTCCATAGGCCTCCTATGAACCTAATTTCAATTCCTATGGGTAGCCTATGCATGTAGGGTGGTTCCTTATGGTTAAATATCATATTTAAAGTCTAATTAGAGAGAAAAACTGAATTATACCTATTGGAAGATGGATTCCTAATGAAACCTCTAAAAATGGTAAATTTGGCCTTCAACTTGTAGATCCTTGCTCCTCTTTATAGATCCCTCATTCCTCCTTCTAGATCATTTCTCTACTAGTCTCTAATGGTGATTTAGGAAGGAATTAGGAAAAAATTTGGTAGAAATTTGATAGAAGTTGGTTGAGAGAAATTCTAGATCTAGATTTGGAATAAAAAATGAAGAGAGAGAAAATATTCATCCCCTTTATATAGGCCTCACTTGCCCTCTCCCTCAAGATACTATATAAAGTATAAAATATCCCTTGGGGACTCTCATAAAAAAATTAATTAAGGAGGAAAGGTTCTAGTCTAAAGGGTTTAACTTAATAAATCATCCTCCTAAGAAATTGGCTTATTATTGGGCTCAATTCTAACTAGAATTAAATGTTGGTCCATGGTTCTAATCTAAACTAGTTAGGTCCGCTAACACAAGTCCTAAAATAAATCTAACATGCTAAAAATAAATAAATAATACAATAAATAAATAATATGCATAATATTTAATTAATTACCAAATGACTAAAATACCCTTTCCTAGAAAATGTGGTAGTGACAAGTCTACCCCCCTTAGAAGAATTTTGTCATCAAAATTAAAACTCTTACCTCTCTCTCTTGGGCCAGTCATACAAATTTTACTATGGTCAAACCCTCATCAATCACAGTCTAAAACAGTCCTATCATATAACATACAATCCTACCAACCATACTTGGATATAGTCTCTAACTATCTTGAATTTTAGTCTCTTCCTTGCTGGGGTGTCTCCCTCTACTGGTGGGGTAATCTGTTATGTCACATGTGGTCTATTCCATCGCACACTAAGCATTCACTAATCATCAACCTAGTCAAGATATTTTTAATACTGAGGGTTACCAAATACTCGTGATATACTATAGTTCTAGGTCATGGACATACTTAACACACTGGCACTTGCTACCTAGGATACTATACAAAACACATCTAGGATACTACCTCCTTGGTCTATTTTAATTCTTGTAATCACCAAAATTTCTCAACCATTCTCTTCCAAGGAACACTTGTATACTTTTTCAATCATGTGTTTTACTAGCACACCCTTGTCCAACTTGAATACTCCTAATAGGATGCCTTCTCAAATCTTTTACTGTCTACACAAGGCACCAACTTTCACATATATTTTTAGATGATATCCTCATACCAAGTTACTCGTGTCTCTCCTCTATATCATTATATTAGTTATTAAAATGCTTGTGCCTAAACTTTCATAATACTTGAGGTACTCTGGCTCTTGTTACTAGGGTATCTCTTTCTATCTGATATTAGGTGCAACTCAACCTCTAACATTTGTTAATTATCCTAAGGTTCTCATCTATACATTAGTATCACAATACATACACAATTATCTTCTAGCCATTATGGTTTGGATAAACAAAGTTTATACGAAACTTTTGCTTACAAACGAGAAAAGAGAAAAGTACAAATAATCATATACGAGGATATTAAGTACAATAGAATAATTTTGGGGAAGTATTGCTATGGAAGTCTGATCTGCAGTCGATCACTTTGTTCCTTGGACTATACGATGATGAAGAAGTGTTGTAGAAGAAGCTTCAAACTTTCTCTGAACTGAAGGCAAAAGTCGGCCAAAGGAAAGTTGCAAGTAGGATCGAATTCTTGTTGCCAAAGTTATCAACCAAAACCCATTCCCACCTTACCCTGTGACCAGGGGTCTTTATTTATAGAGATCAATCAAATAACTGCCTGGTTGGCATAAAAGCCAAATGACTATCTTGTTGGCGTAAAAGGCCAAACTGTAAAGAAGATTGCCTCCTTTACGCTACGGTTATGACAACTGCTACCCACGTTCAAATAATCTTCTGAATCTGCATATGACACATATCCCTTTATAAGGTAATGCGTATAACTGCTTCTCAAATATTATGGCATGCAAGCCACGTAGGTAACTGCTCCTACGTAAAACTTGATGATTCATGAATAATAGATAACCAGCATAAAGTAGCCAATTATCCTTCACGACTGAGGTCTTGAGCGTATTCTGGGCTAAGTAGCCTTATCAACATACCTTTGCAAATATAGCCGAGTTGGCATATTTCGAGGAGATAGCATACGGTATACTCCTATAGTTGAAAATAGCCTGGTTGGCGTAAAATGCAAGGATGGTGATATGAGCATATTAGTCACAGTCTTAGCTTTCCAGTCATGACAAATTTTAAAAATAGAACAAAATTTTGTGTATTAAATGCAGAGATATGCCTCAATCTCGTGCATAAAATGCAGAGATATGCCTCGAGCTCTGTACAAGAAACAGCTTTTGACGTGACATCTGATTTTCTCTTGTCTTAAGCGTAAAAATTTATTTCTGTCAATGTAGAATAGGCAGCGTATTCAGAAGACTCCATTTTTCTTCCTTTAAATGCGTAAAAATGACTTGTATCAAAAATATGTCACAAAATGATAGCATGGGTCTCTGTGCAAAATCATCATCACAGCCGTTCTCTCGATCATCATGTAGTACTTTTGTCAAATGTCAGGTTCACTGATTTGACTGACAAATTCATCCGAGGAATACGAAGAGTTCCTCGTACAACTTTATATTGCATTAAAAATAACATATTTTAAACTTTACGCAGGAAGGTATTGCAACCTTTTACGCAGAACAGCCTTGAAGCTCTGCTTTACGCGGACAGCTCTGAAGCCCTATTTTACGCCAAATAACCTTGAAGCTCTATTTTACGCAGACAGCTCTGAAGCCCTATTTTACGCCAAACAACCTTGAAGCTCTGTTTTACGCGGACAGCTCTGAAGCCCTATTTTATGCCAAACAACCTTGAAGCTCTGCTTTACGCAGACAGCTCTGAAGCCCTATTTTATGCCAAACAACCTTGAAGCTCTGTTTTACGCAGACATCTCTGAAGCCCTATTTTATGCCAAACAACCTTGAAGCTCTGTTTTACGCACACAGCTCTGAAGTCCTATTTTATGCCAAACAACCTTGAAGATCTATTTTACGCAGACAGCTCTGAAGCCCTATTTTATGCCAAACAACCTTGAAGATCTGTTTTACGCAGACAGCTCTGAAGCCCTATTTTACGCCAAACAACCTTGAAGATCTGTTTTACGCAGACAGCTCTGAAGCCCTATTTTATGCCAAACAACCTTGAAGCTCTATTTTATACAGACAGTTCTGAAGCCCTATTTTACGCCAAACAACCTTGAAGCTCTGTTTTACGCATGGAGGGACTTTATGTATGTTGGGGATTTTGACTGTAAAATATGCAGACAATTCCCCAGCATATTTTATGCTTCTACAAGACCCCCTTCAAAGTTTTCAAATTCCTCGTAATTTAAAATACTTTGAATGAAGCATAAAATGGTCAAATTTGACTCATTCTTCAAGGCTAATTTTTTTTGGCTATATTTAAGAAGTCGTTGGAATTTGTATGTTCTCTTCTGCCTATATAAGGGCAAGCAAATAAACTTGATTTTCCATACTTCCTTCACCACAAAGATGACTGCTGAGATTCATTGGGCTGAACTGAGAAAGAAGAAAATTATGCTCTTCCAGCGTGTAAGGAGCCGTAAAAAGAGACATCTTCGAGCAAATATTCTCTACAATGATGGACCATGGAGGAATATCATAGCTTTCTTTGCTCGAGGTAATCAGTAATTTTATATGGCAATTCGTCAAAGAGAGAGGAAGGGTCGCATTAGACCACACAGCTTGCTAGCTGTATTTTTCCCTATTATGAAGCTGGATCCTTGGATACAGCTCAGCCGTGTCTTCCAGTATTATGTTGGGTCTGAATCCCAATCATAATTCTAAGCATGGCCGCCGATGACATATGGAGGGTGGGCTTGAATAATTTATACATGCCCAGATTTGTATCCTCCCTCCATTGATCATTTTCTTGGCATCCGGCGTATAGGAGCTGAAGAAGTGCTGTAGAAGAAAAAATGAAGATCTCCATCAGACGAGAACCTAGCGTAATAGATTTTCGTCATATGTAATTGTGATCTTGAATATTAATGAAAAATCCTTCGTAAAATGAATTTCCATCATATGTAATCATGATTAATAAACTTGTCTTCTTTTATGCATTATTGATTCGCCATGTTGCTGTAAGGAAGTCTGGTAATACACAGCTTCAACACGCTTAAGTGATTTTTACGCAGACTCTAATAAATATGCATCAAGTCACGTTCCAACTTTTACGCATAAAGAAAGATGCGTAAAAACTCTTTAGCATTAAATTATCTTAAAAATCCAATCGTCATGTTGTTTTTGACGAGGAGTCACATAGAATTCAAAACCGTCATTTCTCCTTTATAAATACGAAGAACATCTGTTCAGAACATCATCTTCAAAAATGGATTCTCGAAAGATTCTTGAGACATGGCAAGAAATGTCCGCCGAACAGGCCATCCCTAAACTAGATGTAAAAGATTCTGGCCAAACTTCGAATGAACTACCAATGGCCAAGGAATAAAAGCCATCTCCAATAAAGACAGACATTTTTAGGGAACTCCTTGGCCCTTCGTCTGATGAAGTCCTCTCGACTGAAGAAGAAGAAGAAGAAGAAGAAGAAGAGAAGTTACTGAATACTCGTCGTCTGTTTGCAAATATTGATATTTGCGTATTTCAGGCCCTTGCAATGTTTGTAAACAATATGGAATCAAAAAAATACTGATTCTTAAAATAAAAGAGCATTTTCTACGTAAACTCTTGTAATTGGCTTTTTCGAGCGTAAAACTCAGATTATCAATATATACGCGTATTCTGCTAACTGATATGTCCCGCATAATTTAATATTTTTGTTTTGCGCATAAACTTATAGATCCGTAGCATATGAGTGTAAAATCATAGATCCTTGCTCTGCGCGTGGATCTTTACTCTGTGCGTAAATTCATAGATCATAGCATCTGATAGATCCTTTACACAACATGACTATCTATCTTCCTTTTTAAATTATCTGCTGACGTGGTCCCAAATCATAACTGACTACGATAAAATCAGATTTGGTTAAGGATTCGAAGAGTCATTTGAACTCTATAAATAGGCCTAGGTCATGAGAGAGAAAAACCCTTCATCTCTTTCTGAAAAACCCTTCATCTCTTTCTGAAAAACCCTTCTTTTCTGCCATGGCACCAAAACAGACCTCCACCGCTAAAGGAAAGCAAGCCGCTTCATTATCTCGCTCATCTGCTCAAGCACGAGCGACTCCTACTAGGCCAAGCGAGCCTCGTTCTGAACGAAGTGCTCCACTGTCTAGCTGTGCACCGGACATCATAGGTAAAACTTCGAGAAATAAAAACCCTTCGCACACGTTATACGTGTATGCACAAAGTTATTTTTGTGCTAAGAGTACTCTTCGAGGAAGATGATGCACAGAGATGATTTATTTTATCAATACGCCCACATTTTAATGTGTCAGCGTAAAACTCCATATTTTGCAATCTGGCGTAAAAACTCAGACTGTTAAATTTGGCGTATACTGCAAGATTTTTACTCTTGGCAAAAAAAAAGGCTATACTGGGTAAACTTGTGGTCATCATTAATTTTACGCGCAAATGTAACACCTTAAGTTTTACGCACTGAAAGTAAATTCCACCGTAAAACTGACTTATTCTCTTGCTTTTTTGTAGTGGACCTACAGATCCCCCCCTCTGGCTGAAGTAATGGGTTCTGCTGCTGGAATGTTAAATTCCAACTACTTGGAGGACTTGTCCCATGTAACTTTCTCCATCTCTGGAAACGAGTTTCCTAAAGAAAGAAGAATTCTGGTCTTGGCCCAAGGAGAAAGAATGTTGCTAACTATGATCAGCGGGGAACCCTTGACATACATAGATGGAACAGAGTATAAGAAACCAGCTTTCTTATTTGGATATGTTATTGATAAGCAATCCCAAACAAAGCCCAAGAAGAAAGACTGGGTATTTTCTGTTGAGGGCACTGTTATGTACCTGCCAAAGATGTTCAGAGACTACCCCATTTCTGCATTCTTCCATGCCACACATCCCAGAAGGATGGCATGGATTCTAACTCCTGATCTTTATGGCCAGCCAGGAAAGATCTTCTATAAGAAAAAATTAAACCGAGGATCCTTCATAAGTAGTCCCTCAGGTCCTATTGTGCCCTTCAGAGGTTTACTACCAGGCAGCGTCCCTAGTGAAGACTCTTCTTTGATCCAGCCATTTCAAATAGCAACTTTCTGCAATGAATTCATAGGGCAGGGAGGAGTATATCCCAAAGTTAACCCTCGCACCAGTGGATAGCTTAACCCCCACAATCTTCGATAGGCCAGATTAACTACATGGGCCCTGAAGCACTTTCAAATGGAGCTAGAAAGTATCAACTTATTTGATGTTGTCAGTGCTACTAGTGTTGGACTGCCTATCAACACAAATTTATTCTTAACTTTGATGGAGCGATATAACTCGTTTACTAGGACTTTCGCCACTCCAATAGGTGAGTTGGGCCTAGCACTTCATGAGATGGCAGATATCTCAAAACTACCAATGGGAGACACTCCCTATGAAGAATACGTTTCCACCAATAGAGAGTTGAAGGATACCAACCCTCAGGTAGTGGCTGTATACTAAGAACTGATGAGCCATTATCTTGTATGCACAAGTTTTTATAGAGAGCCTTCTGATTTAGCTCATATTAACAAATGGGTATCTTACCTTTTCTTCCATCAGGCTAGAAATGCCAAGCAGGACAAAGTTATAGATGGCAAAGATAAACCTTTGAACCCTCTGAGTATTCTTAATGCCAACACAATAGATGACCTTATTGAAGATGCAGAAGCTCCAGATTGTGTTCTTAATGAAGATATAGATAGTTATCCTGCAGGGACCAAAGCCTATAGTTATATGAGGCATTACCGAAAGCCTCTGTCAAAAGAAGCTCAACTGGCTGGCTTTCTTTTTATTCGGCTACGCCAATGGGTGGTGCCTGGCATTGCGTCTGCAGTTCGTATTCATCGCAACACCCTATGGCCCGTAGTGTGTTTGGCATTTGGATCAAGATTGGGCCTACTCCCTGCCATGGTATGCAGGATACAAGCTGGCCTGAGGGCTATTACTGATGGACTGCTGGCCAATACCACTCAGCGTGAAGGATATCCCAGAGTGGAATTACCATTCTTATATCTGATAGGATGGTTAATCCTTCATAACACCAGAGTGATGTCTCCCGGATCTGCCAGTGGTTCGGGCAATAACTTTCTGTTGAATTACAAGAATTCTTCTTGGAATATGACTAGCATCATAGATTTTCGACTAGCACTGAACTTTGCCCATAGTTGGAAATTTTTCTGCATTGTTCCCCCCATACATATCAATCAGCAGGGGACTAAACTTCATGATATAGGTCAGGGAAAGTCTATTCTTTCTCCTGAAGCATTTTACTGGTTGGTCTGTATTAGACCTTCACACCTGCTGTATAGAAGTGAGGATCACTGCTACCTGGAACCTTATCTGCCTAGCCGTTTCGCCAGGCAATTTGGATATGATCAGTTGTACGTGGGAAATCCCATTACCAGCTTTAAATTCAAAGGTGGACTTATTGATGGAGCTAGAGGATGGCGTTATTTTATTATGGGTTGTACTGGAGCAACCTTTGCTGTACCCGCGACTTCTCTCTTCATGGAATTGTACATTCTTTATTCATACGCACAGTTTTATGTGTCCATTAATACTTTCCATCATGATTTTGATGTATATGGAAGTTTCAGAATGCCCTCCCATAAATCCACTGGAAGAGAGGAGATACCATCTGTCTCCTCTGATAAGGCGATGAAACTACTGGGGCAGATGATTATTTATTGATATTATCGAGAGGCATAACAGCTCCACCAGCAGAGCCTCTCATAATTTCTAATAAACGAAAGGCTTCTACTCAAAAAGATCCTTCCCCTCGTAAGAAGAAGCAAACTACTAAAGGTCCTAAAAAGACTTCCACCAAGGGGTCCTCTTCCAGGAGTGAACCTATTGTTTTCCCTGTTAGGGATGATTTTGTGATTAGGGATCCTATATCCCCTCATCGTCCTTCGCCTTTTAAAGAAGGAGCCTCCACAGTCCTAGCTAAAAGTGCTGGAGATTCTTTCCCAATGACTGCTGCCGCAATTACATCTACCACCGTTACTGGTGATGCTTCTCTATCGCCTTCGAGGTCGAGCTCTCTAATAATCACTATACCTTTATCATCACTTACAAGACAAATAATGGGACCAGCCCCTCCTTCATTTGTGAATATTTTAAGCAAGATTCCACCTGATGAACCTCGAGTAGATTTGGGTGATGACTGGGATGATGACCCTCAAGCGTCAGTTGGTATACCCTCCTCTCTAGGTATGATAGCTTGTTTAGCATCATTAAGAACTGATTTAGCTATACAGGCTGCAGACGCAATATACATACCATCGGCCATGGGTAAATGTTATCTTTACGCTTTTTTCAGAAAAATTTAACATCAAATTGATATTAACTTTCTCTTATCTTATTTTCAGGTGAAGACGTTTCTGGGGAAGGTGGAGCTGAAACAACCTCTTCTTTCATTGCGGATCCAGCTACTGAAACGGCTGTGACCACTGTCAAAGAAGTGTACCTTGAAATCGTTGATCCCTCATCTGTAATATTCTCATATATAATCCTGCATGCAGCGGTTCAAATAGAATCAGAAGTGGATGAACCAACCACCTCGATTGTGCCTCCAATCGTTGGAAATATACCTTCGTCGAGCATGCCAACAACTTCAATTATTATTGGTGTCACTTCTTTTGTTGCGCCATATGTTGAAGCAACGACTGTGGCAACATCTTCTGCAGTCATTCCAGAAAGGAGATTTACTGATATTGCGGCAACTCTCAGCTTCCATTCGAGCCTTGCTATGCTAGTTAAACAATACACTAGCATATTCTACCTCACTTTAAAAGAATTAATATCCATGGTGCTAGAGAAGAATATAGGCTTTGATGCTTTGAAGACGTCTTCCAAGCTCACTATAGCGCAAATTAGAAATTTTAATGACGCTGACAGAGCTAATGCGCTAGAGCAAATGGTTAATGGTTTAGAACAATCCATTAACGAATATTTGCAATTATCCAGAGGCAGGATCAATAACTTAGTTCAGGCTGAGTATGACTCACTAACTTCGGAATTTGCTCAGAAGGCAGAAATCTTAAACAAATCTATTCATGAACAGCAACAAGAGATGGAGAAAGAGCAAGCAGTATTAGTGGAGAGTATTCCTCAGCTAGCTCAGTGCCGTGCCGAATATGAGGGATATAAAGTGAGAATTCAAGAACTGGAAGCTGAACTTGCTCAAACAAAGGAGAGGCTTCTCAAAGCATCGATAGTTCGTAATGTATTGGAGGGCTAAGTGAATACAGCTCAACAGAACTTGACACATGTGGGTGTCATCCATGCAACTTTTGTTGATTCTCTGTCTGAACTATCTCTCTTGAGTAATGACGAAGCAAGACTGGAACTAGCTCGCACCAAAATTTTAAACTCCAGGAACGAAAGGATGGTTGCTTTTGCACAATAAATCCGTGATTTAACTGCTCCTCCACAATAATGGATTATGTACTTTTTTGCTCCTTTTTTACCATGTAATTTATTATTCTCAAAGATAATAAAGACACATTTTCTGACTCTGTGGACCCATCACTTATTATTAGAATATAAATGATAGGCTAAGATGAAAGTGATATCAGAGGTAATATGGATATGATATACTTTCGGTAACTGGTTTTACTGAATATATCTATTCAGAGGTAATATAAACATGATAGAATATGATCCAACTAAATTTGTATACAAAATACTATCAGAGGTAATATGGACGTGATAGGTTTTGAAGTTTCAAATTAGTTAAACATATCTATCCAGAGGTAATATAAACATGATAGAATATGATTCAACTAATCTTTGTACATAGTATCATCAGAATGAAATCTTTATCATACTCCATTAAGCAAGGGAGATCAAGCATAATACTTCTTCAAGAATTTGCCGTTGATAGGAGCCATTATCAAATCTCAATTAGGCTTGGCTAATCTGTAAGCGCCATTTGAAAATATTGTTTCAATCACATAAGGGCCCTCCCATTTGGGCTAGAATTTTCCCTTATTTTTATGTGTAATGATCATTGGCCTCTTCACAGCTAAAACTAGCTCACCAACTTTGAACACTCTTTCCTTCACTTTTTGATTAAAAGCTCTGGAGATGCGTGCTTGGCAGAACTTAATGCGCTGTTGAGCTTGAAGGCGTCTTTCGTCTAACCCTTCTAGCTCTTGAAGTCTTAAACGATCATTATTTTCCTTAGTCAGCTCATTAGCTACTGTTATTCTGAGTGATGGAATTTGAATTTTAATAGGGAGAACTGCTTCACACCCGTAAACTAATGAAAATAGAGTACAACCCGTTGGTGTTCGTACCGTTGTGCAGTATGCCCACAGACATTCTCCTAATTTCTCGTTCTAATCTTTTTTGTTCGAAGAGACAAATTTCTTCAAGAGTTTGATAATGGTTTTGTTGAAGGCTTCTGTCAAACCATTGGCAGCAGGATTATATGTCGTTGAGGCCATATTTTGTATCTGATTATTATTGCAAAATCAGTAAAATGCTTGACTGGTGAATTGAGGCCCATTGTCATGAATTATCCTTCGGGGTATCCCAAAGCGATAAATTACATGATGCTTGATAAAGCTGATTACATTGAATGTCTTTACCTCAGCAAGAGGAATTGCCTCCGCCCATTTGGAGAAATAATCAGTGATAGCTAATATAAACCGATGTCCTCTAGAAGATGAAGGATGAATAGGACCAATGATATCCATACCCCATGCTTCAAAGGGCCATGATAAAATAGTAGGATATAAATATTCAGAAGGTTGATATATGAAATCTGCATGAACCTGACAGGCTTTGTATTTTCTTGCATATTCCACGATATTTGCAATCATAGTAGGCCAGTAGTAGCCCATCCTCTTGATACAATCCTGTAACTTAGGACCGGGTTGATGTGCTTCATATACTCCATCATGAGCTTCTCGAATAACCTGCCTTGCATCATCACCAGAGAGACATCGTAACAATAGTCCATCATATATTCGGCGATACAAACTTTATGAAGAATCATCAAAATAGAAATGCAGCGATCGTCTTTTGATAGATGTTGCTTCTTTAGGATCCTCTGGTAAGATTCCATATGACATGAAGTCTATAAAGAGACTTCTCCAATCTCTCTTAGGAGGAACCATGTTTATAATATAGCTGCATTCTATGTGAAAATTATTTTTCATACAAAACAAATCTCTGTTAAGAAGGATCACCGAATTCTGCCTTCTTACAGGAATAGCTAGATCTGCAGCTAGACTGGCCAGAGCATCAGCTTCCAAATTTTGAGATCGAGGAACATGTTCTAAGAAGAATCCTTTAAAAGACATTGCTATCTCGATTGTTGTTCGGTGATAAAGAATGAGATCTGGATTGCGGACTTCATATATTCCTTTGACCTAATTGATGATCAGCTGAGAATCACCAAAAGCTTCCAAGTATTCAATATCCAATTCTTTAGCAACTTGAAGCCCAATTAATAGAGTATTATACTCTGCCACATTATTAGAGCATGGTTCACTAAGAGAATATGCTCGATAAATGACGAGTTTATCAGGAGTCACCAGAATAATCCCTACCCTGAAACCACGTTTTCCTTGGGACCAGTTCTGGAAGCACTATCAAAGAATAGCTGCCATGTATCACCTTCCATTGCCAAATTATATTCTGCAACTTTGTCGGAAATATCATCATATAATTTGGAGGTTTCTGGAATTGGATGGGTAGCTAAGAAATCAGCCAAGGCTTGACCTTTCACGGATTTTTGAGGGACGTACACCATATCATATGGTGTCAATAGCATTGCCCAAGTCGTGAGTCAGGAATTAAGAATACTTGGTTTATTCATCAATACCCGAAGTGGGTTGATTCTGGATATGATATGAATAGTTTGGCCTGTCACGTAATGTCGCATCTCCTGAATGGCAAACATTAGGGCCAAGCATTCTTTTTCTACTGGATTATACCAATGTTCTGCTCCGACCATCATCCTGCTTAGATAGTAAATAGCCTGTTCATGACCCTCATTATTCTTCTGTGCGAGGAGAGCCCCTAAAGAATGATCCATTGCTCGAACATACAGCAAAAATGGTCTTCCTATGACAGGAGGCACCAGAACTGGAGGATTAGTAAGATAGCATTTGATGTCATTAAACGCTTGTTGACATGCTTCGTCCCATACAAATGACACACCTTTCTTCATTAGACGAAAAAAAGGTTGACATCTTCCAGAGAGATTGGATATGAATCTTCTGATATAAGCTAGACGACCCTGAAATCCCCTAAGTTCTCTGAGATTACGTGGCGGTCGCATTTCTAGGATAGCTTTTACTTTATCAGGTTCAACTTGTGTAAACCCCCTCACCCAAAATAGGTATTTTGTGTGTATTTTATATTATTATATTTATTATAGATATTAAATTTCTTTAGAGCATTCTCTTAGTTAATTAGAAAATAAATTTCTTGATATATTTACTTATATAAATATTTATTTAGAATTATTTTAGGTTATTTTAGATTTTTGGAGATTTTTCTAGAATTTTTGGTAATTAAAACTTAGAAAACATAAATTTTTAGGACTTCTATGATTTAATATACGACGATACTAGCATGTTGTTCCTACAAAATATATATTTTAGTTTAAAATATTTAATTATATTTTTCTGTAATTTATTTAGAATTTTAAGAAATTTATTTAGATTTTTAAAATTATTTAGGATTTATTTGGATATATATAGTCTTAATATTAGATAGATGCTAATTTAGTGTTAATGGATATTAATAAGATTTTATAAATTATTTGTATTATATTTAATTATATTTAAGATTATAAATTATTGAGATAAATTCAAACTCTATTTTAAATTAATTCAAATCCTGAACCTACTAGAAAAGTAATTTTATGCATATCCTATCCTTATTTAAATTTATCATAATCCTATCTAAATTAACCAATCCTAGTCATATTTAATTAAATAGTGTCCACCATTATAAATACCTCATCCTTCATATTTTTCTTCCCCAAATTCCTCTCTTTTTCGTCCAAAAATAGTCAAAATTCGTCATAAATTCAGCCTCATTTTCTAGTAGTTATGACGACTTAAAAAGACGATATCTCCTAGCTCCGGACTCCAAACGCACTCCAGTTTTTTTTGTTAGAACTATATAAATGTTAGTTTTCTGATTATATAATCTATTTTAATAATTTCAAAACCTATTTTTCCAGAAAATTCTAAAAGTGCCAGCTGTCCGAAATCAGACGCGTTTTGGTATTTTCGAGATTTCGGGAGATCCCGAACTCGGAATTATAAACCGTTTAAAGTTTCGGAAAGCTGACATGATGAAATTCCAGAGAAGTACTTTTATAGAATTTAAAATATAATTTTATTCTACTGTAAAATTTGTGCAACGTAGACATAAATAGGAAACCACTAAAAAATATCATCTGTGCGCCCTAGTGGACATAACTCTTTAGCGACTTGTGATTTTATGAAACTGTCGAATATGGTGTTCATGTAGTATTGAAATCTATAGGATTCTATACACAAATCCAGGATTGGAGTTGGTTGACTTTTTGGTCAACGGATTGCTTTGTTTTTCGTGCCATGGATCAAAATAGATTAAAATAAAATACTAATTTAGGTTATTTTTATGGTTGACTTTATTTGGACCAAAATTAGAGCTTAACAATAAAATCAGATTATAATAAGATTAAAATACTAATTTAGGTTATTTTTATTCAGAGTTAAAATAGATTAAAATAGCGAAAACTATTCACCCACTTTTGTAACCTAACTTGTTTAATTTATGTGACGGGTAGATCGGACGACGCCTTGAGTTGGGACTTTATTCTTTTCAGACCAAGCAAGATACCTTGCCAAATTGCTTACAATACTTTTGCATGTTATTTATATTTTTGTATATTTATTGCATTTCTGTATATGCATTGCATGTGTGTTTTCTTTCAGTCATTACTATCTATTATATGTATGTTGACACACACTTGACACTTAGTATCATGAGAGGACAATCAGTAGGCGTATGGGTTTTAACCACTCTGGTAAACCATAGTAACTAGCACGCACTATGGTGGTCGTGTCCGATGGTCGCTACCCCCGAGGTATGTCGATTGATGGAGTCCGAGGGTCGCTACCCCAGAGGTATGTCGGCTGATGATGTCCACTGACGAGCGTATGAGTTGTGAGGATTAGATCGAGTAGTCTACCCTTGCCCATACGTCAAAAAGTTGTCCTCATTTGCATTCATATAGATTGTCTTGTACAGCATACTTATTTATTTTCAAATTATATGCATGTTTACTGTATTCAAATTGGCTAGTTTTTTGTATCTTGTTACATCCCTCTGAGGACCTGGTCCTCTGCCAGGTGTATCTGTTCTTGAGTATTTACAGGAGCGCAGATTTGGATGGTTATATATGTTTCGTGGATGTCCTCTCTTCGAGCCGTGATTGTTAGCTGGTATTCTTATATGGTGTTGTTGTGTTGTACTTATATTTTATTTGTTCTTATATTCGAGTTGGTAGTAGATTTGTTTCCATCCAACTATCATCCTTAGATACTTATGTTGAGATCTAGTTATATAGATGCTGGTTATTCACTTATATTGATTTTCTGTGGATGAGATTTAGATTGTACCCTGTGACTTGTGATACATTTTAAACCACTTATGGATTGATATTCATATTACAGCATACGTATGGGTTATGGTTTCCATATATTGGAGTTGCCATATCCATGCGGCTGGCATGCTTACGTGTCCTAGTCCTACGTATTTTTGGGACTGGGGCGTGACATGTTTTTGTGGTGTCCCATGCAGGTCGAGAGCATATTGTCCCAGTTACGTCACTGTACCGAGCAAGCCTGCGCATAGGATTAGAATATAGAATCTCATACACTTACTTAATTACCTCCCTTGATTATTTTGCATTCTCATTTGACTGCTTGCATTGCATCTTGCTTGATCCCTTCTCAACGTCAATCTTATCTTTCCTTCATGCTTGATAGGGGTTAGGAAGTGCCTTGTACCAGGTATATACACTATAGTATTCAATAACACTAATAGTTAAATTATTGTAAGTTGGATAGTATGTCTCATAACCTAGTAACACATAGTCCTATTGCCCCATTAATGAAGTATAATTGAATGATACCAGCTATAGACTTGCATAAAAAGATAGTGTTTATCCAGACTATAGAACTTTAGTGTTATTTTCGACTGTAGAACTTAGAGACCCATACACCCATTTGGTTGACTTTAGACTTAGACAAGAAATTAGTATGGCAATTGTAGAGGCACAGCACCGATCTTCTTGGTGAACTTAGATTATTCAGTACCTTCCTCCATCATAATCAAGCGTACTTATATTTTTACTACCTCGACTTATGCTGCTATTATAGCCTAGTTTTGCAAGCTTATTCTTTTATTAAATTTGTTCATGACATATATATTATTGGGGGCCCACACTAATACATTGTCTAAATCAGAATCGGTGTATTATGGTCTGATCAACCGTAGTGCACTTGGTTCGCTCTTTGTATCACTACTTTATATGGATTGAGATATAGTTGACTCAACTTGTTAGACGAATATACTTGCCCTCTAGACTGGTCAGAGCATATCATGTTTGGTACATAACTGTTCTGATATGAACATGCATATAGGAATTTACCAAAATAAGATTTCAATCCACAACTGCCTTGGCAACTCCCTTTCAAAATTCTTTAATCCCTTCGAATCCCGTACTTGTATTATATCACCTCCTTCTTGAACTCTTTATTGTTGTTTTCCGTCTTCCTCTATTTCAGAAAGATGAACGTTCATGCTTAGTATAAGTTTGATACACGAATAGTACTAGATATACCCCATAGACCAAGCACTCATGATAACAAACAAGAGAGTGCGGCCACAGGAAGCCGTAGATACAGGTACGACCTTAGTTATATGTGTCATTGCATACTCATGACCCCCTTTATGATACGAGATCTTAGATGCATAGTAGACGTAGAATTATATAGGTGTTGGTTTAGCAGTTATGAGGATATACTAATATTTTACCCAGATGGCATACACGCGATGCTAATAGATGACGCGAGTAGCAGTAGTAGTATTCTTTTTCTATCACCATCTCGCCCCCTTGGGTGGCTCATCTTCTCTTCTCTATCCATTCATTATCTCGTGCTTAATTCTCCCTATCGTAGTTACGTCTTTTTCGTGCCAACATGAATTGTTGGTCTACTTTGACCCCATCCTTAGTTTTATTAGTTAAAACGTAAATGGTTTAGTAGATGATTAATAACTAAAGGATGAGTTCTTAATAATAACCCTTATGTATATGACCTATAGCAATATCTGTATCCTCTTATTATTTTAAAAAACATGTATAGCATCCCTTAGGCTAATAGGAATTCGTTAGACTGTTTGAACTAGTTTATATTTTTAATAGTTTTATAAGTTAGTCAAGACTTTAACTGTTGCCCAAAAACTTAGACTATGCCTAGGAAAGAATTGAAGGCACTTGTTACGAACTGACAACTATGATAAATCGCTGGCAAAGTAGCGACAGCTGCAGCTAGACCGTTGTAGTAAAGTAGTCGAAGTATTTGCAGACATATTGGTCAAGTGGCATGGCAGTATTAGACTACGATACTTGACGGTTACAAAAAAAATCGTGGTTGTGAGATTCAAGACAAGTACCCCAAGATTCTCGACCCAATAAATATATTCGTCTTACAACCTAGACAATAGCCTCAAGAGACTGTGACTACTAGTAGAACTTTTGTAAGTTGGGTAGTGTAGACAAGTTAGAGGATAATAGGATAGCGTATGGACAATAAATGAGAAGTGTTAGAATGAGAGACTATGACTTTTAGGAAGCACTGCTAGATAGCTATGTAGTGTAATAGCTATAGTGATTATTATGAATATGGGTTAGTGTCAATTTTGAGGACAAAATTTTTGTAAGTTGGGTAGATTGTAAACCCCCTCACCCAAAATAGGTATTTTGTGTATATATTATATTTTATATTTATTATAGATATTATATTTCTTTAGAGCATTCTCTTAGTTAATTAGAAAATAAATTTTTTGATATATTTACTTATATAAATATTTATTTAGAATTATTTTAGGTTATTTTAGATTTTTGGAGATTTTTCTAGAATTTTTGGTAATTAAAACTTAGGAAACATAAATTTCTAGGACTTCTATGATTTACTATACGACCATACTAGCATGTTGTTCCTACCAAATATATATTTTAGTTTAAAATACTTAATTATATTTTTCTGTAATTTATTTAGAATTTTAAGAAATTTATTTAGATTTTTAAAATTATTTAGGATTTATTTGGATATATATAGTCTTAATATTAGATAGATGCTAATTTAGTGTTAATGGATATTAATAAGATTTTATAAATTATTTGTATTATATTTAATTATATTTAAGATTATAAATTATTGAGATAAATTTAAACTCTATTTTAAATTAATTCAAATCCTGAACCTACTAGGAAAGTAATTTCATGCATATCCTATCCTTATTTAAATTTATCATAATCCTATCCAAATTAACCAATCCTAGTCGTATTTAATTAAGTAGTGTCCACCATTATAAATACCTCATCCTTCACATTTTTTTTCCCCAAATTCCTCTCTTTTTTGTCCAAAAATAGTCAAAATTCGTCATAAATTCAGCCTCATTTTCTAGTAGTTATGACGACTTAAAAAGACGATATCTCCTAGCTCCGAGCTCCAAACGAACTCCAATTTTTTTTTGTTAGAACTATATCAATGTTAGTTTTCTGATTATATAATTTATTTTAATAATTTCAGAACCTATTTTTCTAGAAAATTCTAAAAGTGCCAGCTGTCCAAAATCAGACGCTTTTTGGTATTTTTGAGATTTCGGGAGATCCCGAACTCAGAATTACAAACCGTTTGAAGTTTCGGAAAGCTGACATGATAAAATTCTAGAAAAGTACTTTTACAGAATTTAAAACATAATTTTATTCTACTATAAAATTTGTGCAACGTAGACGTAAATAGGAAACCACTAAAAAATGTCATATGTGCGCCCTAGTGGACATAACTCTTTAGCGACTTGTGATTTTATGAAACCGTCGAATATGGTGTTCATGTAGTATTGAATCTATAGGATTCCATACACAAATCCAGAATTTGAGTTGGTTGACTTTTTGGTCAACGGATTGCCTCAATTTGCGTGCCATGGATCAAAATAGATTAAAATAAAATACTAATTTAGGTTATTTTTATGGTTGACTTTCTTTGGACCAAAATTAGAGCTTAACAATAAAATTAGATTATAATAAGATTAAAATACTAATTTAGGTTATTTTTATTCAGAGTTAAAATAGATTAAAATAGCGAAAACTATTCACCACTTTTGTAACCTAACTTGTTTAATTTATGTGACGGGTAGATCGGACGACGCCTTGAGTTGGAACTTTATCTTTTTCAGACCAGGCAAGATACCTTGCCAAATTGCTTACAGTACTTTTGCATGCTATTTATATTTTTGTATATTCATTGCATTTCTGTATATGCATTGTATGTGTATTTTCTTTCAGTCATTACTATCTATTATATGTATGTTGACACACACTTGACACTTAGTATCATGAGAGGACAATCATTAGGCGTATGGGTTTTAACCACTCTGGTAAACCATAGTAACTAGCACGCACTATGGTGGTCGTGTCCGATGGTCGCTACCCCCGAGGTATGTCGATTGATGGAGTCCGAGGGTCGCTACCCCAGAGGTATGTCGGCTGATGATGTCCACTGACGAGCGTATGAGTTGTGAGGATTAGATTGAGTAGCCTACCCTTGCCTATACGTCAAAAAGTTGTCCTCATTTACATTCATATAGATTGTCTTGTACAGCGTACTTATTTATTTTCAAATTATATGCATATTTACTGTATTCAAATTGGCTAGTTTTTTGTATCTTGTTACGTCCCTCTGAGGACCTGGTCCTCTGTCAGGTGTATCTGTTCTTGAGTATTTGCAGGAGCGCAGATTTGGATGGTTATATATGTTTCATGGATGTCCTCTCTTCGAGCCATGATTGTTAGCTGGTATTCTTATATGGTGTTGTTGTGTTGTACTTATATTTTATTTGTTCTTATATTCGAGTTGGTAGTGGATTTGTTTCCATCCAACTATCATCCTTAGATACTTATGTTGAGATCTAGTTATATAAATGCTGGTTATTCACTTATATTAATTTTCTGTGGATGAGATTTAGATTGTACCCTGTAACTTGTGATACATTTTAAATCACTTATGGATTGATATTCATATTACAGCGTACGTATGGATTATAGTTTCTATATATTGGAGTTGCCATATCCATGCGGCTGGCATGCTTACGTGTCCTAGTCCTACATATTTTTGGGACTGGGGCATGACAACTTGAATGCCTTTAGCAGTAATGACAAATCCCAGAAATTTACCACTGGATACACCAAGAAAGGACTTTGTAGGGTTCATTTTGAGTTGATATTGGCGCATCAAATCAAATATTGTCTTCAAGCCTTGAATGTGATTATCCTTGAGGCAGCTTTTGACAGCAATATCATCTACGTAATATTCTATCGTTTTGTATAAATGCTCATGGAATATGTTACTCATAGCTCGTTGATATGTGGCCCCGGCATTCTTCAATCCAAAAGGCATGACTGTATAGCAATATACTCCTAATGGTGTACAAAAATCAGTATGCTTCTCATCTTCAGGATTTATTTTAATTTGATTATATCTTAAAAATCCGTCCATGAAAGACATGCATTCAAAACCACACGTATTATCGATCATGACATCTGTAATGGGAACAGGGAATTCATCTTTAGGACAGGCCGCATTTAGATCTCGGAAGTCGATGCAAATATGCACTTTTCTATTTTTCTTCATAACTGGGACAACATTAGTGACCCAATCAGGATGTTGTTCTTCCCAGATGAACCCACAGGCTATTAATTTCTTAATTTTAGCTTCAATAGCATCCATCATATCTGGGCAGAACCGGCATTGTTGTTGCTTTACAGGCTTTGAATTAGACAATATATTGAGTTTATGGGTAGCCACTTTTGGATCAAGACCTGGCATATCTTCATAATTCCAAGCAAAGACATCGATATATTCTTTTATCAGCTGGATCATTTCTTCTCTTTCTTCTTCAGAAAGATTATTACTGATAAATATCAACTTTGATAAAAATTTATCCCCAACATTAACTTGGATAACCTTATTTTCAGTGGGTGGTTCTTTTTGTTCGAACCAGAGTTCCCATTGTGTATCCATTTGCTGTGACCAAGATTCATTTTCAAATGGTTCAGATTCTTGTTCCTCTGTTTCCAAGAAATCTGTCAATACCATATTTACTGATAATCCCAGTTTAAATTCATTATCTGAATCGGAGGATGACAAATCATCTTGAGAAGAGGAAATGGTCTCATCACTTGACTCAGAGTTGTTTGGAGTTGCAAGAGATGTGGTATACCTTAACCCGAAATGAGTTTGTTGACAGTAAGGATCACCATACAATGATATTCGTCTGCCTTTGTCCACAAAAGTTGATTTAGAATGACCTGCCTCTGGTATTACAGGTTCAGACTCTGGAGGTTTGGTAGCTGAAGTGTCTACCGTTGCTTCTTCCTGATTCCCTTTATATTCTTTGAGGTTTTCCTGACCATGTTCCGGTTGCTAAAGCCTCTTTTTCCGATGTCGGGGGTATTTCAACCATATGACATGGTTTACATCTTGAATTCTTCTTAGACTTAGCTTTAGCAGCTTTAGTTTCTTCCTCAATTTCTGATACTAGATCAGGGTGAACCCACATGATCTCCCCACGCCTGGTAGTTAGTGGCACTAAATCTTGATTTTGATCCCTGGTAGGAGGGAGATTAACAATATCCATCATTACCCGTAGAATAGGTACCACACCATCCGGTACTTCTTTAGGGGGAAAATTGCCAAATTTGAGTGAGATCATATTTGTAGTGATCGTCTTCTCGTTATTATACAAAGTGATGGCTTTGGCGTCGATCAACTCTTGGATTTTCCTTTTCAGTACATAGCATGCCTTTGTGGGGTGATGTATGTATCTGTGTAAAATATAGTACTTAGGATTATCTGTACTGCCAACTTTATTTGGACGCTTTATCTCTGGTAGAGTAAGCTTGCCACTTTTGACTAGACAATCAAATATGCTTGGAATATCATTGTCGTCAAAAGAATATTCTTCTTTATGTTTGGAAGTTCCAAAATTTGTCTGCGTAGTTATCGGAGTATTTTGTCTGGACGTATTGATTGCCAGGGCTTTCTTTCCTTTTGAACTACGAGTATTGTCATTATTGGAGGATGAACGCTTTCCTTTATCAGAGGTAGAGATCATGATTCCGTTGTCACGAGCCTTCCGACTATTATCTTCAGCGGCTACTGCCGATATGATAAATGAGGGCCAATCATGAAACTGATATGGTCCCGTAAATACTGAGATCAATGGGAGTAGGTTCTTTCTGTAAATGTCCACCAAGGCTGAATCTGGAACTCCATGAGGCATCTGTATAGTAGCCTGACGAAAGCGTTCAATAAAAGTATGAACGTTTTCTTTTTTCTTCTGCTTTACATCAATGAGTGATGACATAGACATGTCCATTCCTCCCTCGTAGAATCGAGTGAAGAATAGAGTTTTAAAATCTTTAAAAGAAGTAATGCAGTTGTCAGATAGACTACGATACCATTGGTAAGCTACTCCAGACAGACAGCATTTAAACACTCGAGTGAGAAGGGCATCATTTTCTTGCAACAATACCGTCATCATGCTGAAGTAGTTCATATACTGGCTTGGCGACGTCTTTCCCTCAAACAAAACCATAGCCTATGGTTTATATTTTCGTGGGAAAGGGATCTCATCCCAGACAGCTGGATATGGCTGGTTAATTCCCAACTTCTTGAGCTGATCTTTATGTTTCAAAGCATCAAATTGGGCTTTCAATTCCCGAACTGCTTGTATTGGATCTTCAGATGGGAGAGGGACAGTAGAAAGGTGAGAGATTGGATGTATTTTAACTCCAACAGGAGGTAATACATTCTTCGGGTTAAGAGGTTGAGGAGCAGCTGATTCTTGATTTTGAACAGGCTCTTGGCTTGCATTGGCTGGTGGTATGTCTACCCCCACACGTAGTTGAGTCGGAGGAACAGGTGTTTGAGCTATTGCAGTTGTATGTTGAGTCACCATCATTTGGTGCATACTCTCCATCATGGTATGCATTTCTTTAAGTGATATTTCTAATGCAGTGATGCGTTATTCAGTACTTCCTGATGGGGAAGCTTCTTCATGTTTGTCTCCAACAGCATAAACTCCTATTTCTCTATATGCCACTGAGGGATTAGTATAGATCTCTGTAGAGATTGAATCTATACTTTCAGCATATGGTTCAGAAAACTGGCGACTCCCAGTGTCGAAATCTGAAGAATATGAAGATTGTCGTGACCTAGAGCGAGTGTTTCAAAAAATACCTTCTTCAAAAGTCTCGATGAGTCTGTCAAATCTCCTTTGGCTTGGAGTTCTAGAGGGATGACGTCTTGAACTCGACCTTCCTTTAGGAATATGCGAAGCCATGTTTACTGAAGCAAATGTTGGTTTTTCTTCCTGTAATGACAAAGAATAGCTCAATCGGTCGAACACTGACCGTTTTGCTTTAGAACAGCAACAGTTAATTACAACCTTATGACTATTACAACAATGTTCTCTAGGGGGTGTGATAGACATATTAGAAGATCCCCTGTCTTTGTGTTTCTGGATTAAGAAATCACACAAATCAGGGAGATTACCAGAAGAAGAAGAAGGCTTATTCTGCCTTTTTACATCAATAGGAATGTGTAGATTAGGAACCATAACCATTTCTCTGCCATAGGAATACAACAGTCCACCCATATGAGTAGCATATGATCCATCATCTGTCTGAGGAGCGTATCATCCCGTGAAACGAGTCTTCTTTACGTGGATAGACCTATCTTGGCATAATTTAGATTTTTGCATAGGTTCGCATAAAACAGGAAAAGTCCTCAAATGGCTTTCAGCGTCATGCGTAATCTGTAAAGTAGAAACTTTCTTCTCTTGTGGGCGTAAAAGCTTAGAGGTTGAAGGATTCATCACTTATTTTCCTTTGATGTGATCAAAGGGTATATCTGTCTCATCATAGACGGAAGATATAGTTTTACACGCAGGGCATGTTTGAAACTTCTGAATTGGCACTAAGGCCTTACCAGAAGTTTTGTCTACCATGTTACAGACGGGAGACGAAGGTTTACGCGCAGGGCGTGTTTGAGACTTCTGGATTGGCACTGAGGCATTGCCAGAAGTTTTGTCTACCACGTCACAGACGGGAGACAAAGTTTTACGCACAAGGCGTATTGGCTGTGTTGTCACAACTTTGTTGATCAGTGAATGAGAACTTGCAGGAAGGGTAGAGGATGTCTTAGGCATCCACACTTTATGCAGCTTCCTGTTGTTATGGACAGAGGAGGAATGAGAACTATCCCCTGCATGAAGCATGTCTTCATTGGCAGATTGGTCAAAATGGACGACCAAAGTCCTCTTCGTCGATCCGATGGATACAGCATCGTGTTGAGCAATTGATTTCTCGTTAGAGAAGAAAGTCGTCCCCAGCAGAGTCGCCATTTTGTTTGGATAAACAAAGTTTACACGAAACTTTTGCTTACAAATGAGAAAAGAAAAAAGTACAAATAATCTATACGAGGATATTAAGTACAATAGAATAATTCTGGGGAAGTATTGCTATGGAAGTCTGATCTGTAGTCGATCACTTTGTTCCTTGGACTACACGATGATGAAGAAGTGCAGTAAAAGAAGCTTCAAACTTTCTCTGAACTGAAGGCAAAAGCCGGCCAAAGGAAAGTTGCAAGTAGGATCAAATTCGTGTTGCCAAAGTTGTCAGCCAAAACCCATTCCCCCTTACCCTGTGACCAGGGATCTCTATTTATAGAGATCAATCAAATAACTGTCTGGTTGGCGTAAAAGCCAAATGACTGTCTTGTTGGCGTAAAAGGTCAAACTGTGAAGAAGATTGCCTCCTTTACGCTACGGTTATGACAACTGCTACCCACGTTCAAATAATTTTCTGAATCTGTGTATGATACGTATCCCTTTATAAGGTAACGCGTATACCTGCTTCTCGAAGATCATAGCAGGCAAGCTACATAGGTAACTGCTCCTGCGTAAAACTTGATGATTCATGAATAATAGATAACTAGCGTAAAATAGCCAATTATCCTTCACGATTGAGGTCTTGAGCATATTCTGGGCTAAGTAGCCTTATCAACGTACCTTTGCAAATATGCCGAGTTGGCATATTTCGAGGAGATAGCATACGGCGTACTCCTATAGTTAAAAATAGCCTGGTTGGCATAAAATACAAGGATGGTGATGTGAGCATATTAGTCACAGTCTTAGCTTTCCCAGTTATGACAAATTTTGAAAATAGAACAAAATCTTGTGCATTAAATACAGAGATATGCCTCAATCTTATGCATAAAATATAGAGATATGCCTCGAGTTCTGTACAAGAAATAGCTTTTGACGTGGCATTTTATCTTATCTTGAGCGTTAAAACTCATTTTTGTCAATGTAGAATAGGCAGCGTATTCAGAAGACTCCATTTTTCTTCCTTTGAATGCGTAAAAATGACTTGTATCAAAAATATGTCACAAAATGACAACCTGGGTCTCTGTGCAAAATTATCATCACAGCCGTTCTCTCGATCATCATGCAGTACTTTTATCAAATGTCAGGTTCACTGATTTGACTGACAAATTCATCCGAGGAATACGAAGAATTCCTCGTACAACTTTACGCTGCATTAAAAATAACATATTTTAAACTTTACGCGAGAAGGTATAGTAACCTTTTATGCAGAACAACCTTGAAGCTCTGCTTTACGCGGAAAGCTCTGAAGCCCTATTTTACGCCAATCAACCTTGAAGCTCTGTTTTACGCAGACAACTCTGAAGCCCTATTTTACGCCAAACAACCTTGAAGCTATATTTTACGCAGACAGCTCTGAAGCCCTATTTTATGCCAAACAACCTTGAAGCTCTGTTTTACGCAGGTTCATGTATGTTGGGGATTTTGACTGTAAAATACGCGGACAATTCCCCAGCATATTTTATGCTTCTACAATTACAACACCATGACATCTCTCTGGTATCCTTATACCCTTCGTACTATTCCCTGATACACACGACCTCTCTACTCAAAATTAGCAAGGTATTATACCTTCTAAACTTACTCATATATATATATATATATATATATATATATATATATATATATATATATATATATATATATATATATATATATATATATATATATATTGTCTCTCTCCTCTACTGCTTGGATCACTTTTGCTATTACTTTCAAATGCTTTTCTATCCATTAACTAATACACCAATCCAATTATCTCACAAGGTGCTTACTGTTACTAGCACATTACCCAACTAATCCCTGATATAGAAACACTAGCACTCTTGATATAGCAACACTAGCTTTCTAACTATACCACATATGCCCTTAATGTTCTAGGACACCAGCGTATCATTAGATTACCTTATCACACTCACTAGAAATTATGATCACCTGCATCCAATGCACTAGTTATTAACTTCTAAAATATACATGTTTCACTTCACTCTTAAAGGCAGGAACATGGTTCCATATTTCTATTGATGTATATGTATCTTCCCCTAAACCTTTTACAGACTGATACACTAATCAGTGATACATATCTTCTATGACCAATCTTGATATTTCTTAACCCATAACATACTATTAACACTCAAGCTTCCACTTTATGATACTCATGAACTTTCACACTGACACTCATCACCCACTGTTCATCTTGTACGCAATTTTTTGACACTTCTTCCACCTATTGCTTCCAACACATCACTAGTCTCAATATCAGGTGATATACCTATAACTAGTCATAAACTGGTACACTCCTATCTACTCACATCAATGCTCTACTTTACCTTAACACAAGTCTTACTACTTTAGTATAATACATTCTTATTCCCACACACTCTCTCTATACCTATTGGTACGACTCTACTATGGCACACTCACTAATACCCTTTATGCAGATACACTACCAAAAAAAGTCAAATTAGCGACGTCTAAAAATGTCGCTAAATGACCAAAAATGTTGCTAAGTACGTTTAGCGACATAATTAGCAACGTTTTAAAGAAGTCAGAAAAAAGCAAGTCGCTAAAACAAAAAAATGTCGCTAAACGTCGTTATGCCGACGTTATTTAGCGACTTTAATGTGTCGCTAAATTTAGCGACGTTTAGCGATGCAGCGTCACTAATTAGCGACATTTATTAAAGTCGCTAAACGTCGCTAATTAGTGACTTATATAGCAAGGTTACACCGACGTCTTACCGACCTGGCAATACTGCCATGTCAGCAGTTTGCGACGTATAGCGACGATTTTAGCTACTTCATTAGCGACATCTTTAGTGACATGTAATAGCATCGCTAATTAGCGACGTAGTTAGCGACGTAAATAAATATCGCTAAACGTCGCTAAAAGTCGCTACAAACGTCGCTAATTTTACAGAAAAAATAAAAAAATATTACTGAATTGCATTTCTGGGTTTGCCAACCCCCTTGGGTTCATTATCAGGTATATGATGGTAGTAAAAATAATTGAATAAGGGACACAGTAGCAGCACCAAGGGGGGAAATTCTAATACACTGGGTAAATACAGGCCAAGTATCAGTCATCAGTTGTAAACCAAAATATATTAGGAACTGTGTGAATATCAGTGAATTAAGACAGTACTATTTGTGTTGTGTGTTGGTCTTAATGTGCTCAGAGATAGGGAGAGTGTGTGTATTATAATTCAGTATATTTGAGTTTGTACAGGGACTGTGTATTATATTGTAACTTGTATCATTGAACTGGAAAAAATAGGGAAAAACAGGCACTGAACACTCAACACCGGTAAAATAACATATTTAATATGAATAATATAATAAAATTTGAAGAAAAGTAAGCATCCAGCAAATCTCATCGTAAAGAATATGGCAAATTTATATCCATACAATCGCATCATAAATAATAATAAAAATATAAATATCCAGTAACTAGCTATACTATTGTGGATCTGCAGGAGGCTGACCACCGGCGCGCTTGAAGGATAAGAACTGCTCATACTCGTCCCGTGGAATCAACATCGATGTCGATGGAGAAGGCAGTGACGTCAGTGGAGTCTGTGTCGATGTAGGCGCACCAGGAGGCCGTGCCCGCTCCAAGTCTGCGAGTCACTGGTTGTAAGAATCCATGGTAGATAACAGCCTTGTACTGCTATGAACCACTGAATTCTGCATCATCGTCAGCCTCTCGTCCATCGTTAGCTGTGATGCATGCAACTCCATGATGTTGCGGTCTGTCGAGGCTCTAATATCATTTGTCAAATCCCGGAGCTCCGTCATGTTGCGGTCGAGCATATCGAATCGTGCGATGAGCATCGGATCGTCCGCCTACGGCTGGGACCGGGGCTGCTCCTTCATCCTTTGCAGCAACTCATCACGGAGAGACTCAATCTGACGGTCAATGGCCTCCTTGTAATCACCCTGATTTTCTTAAATTTTTATAAAATAATTTTCCATATTTTTCTGTAATTTTTGGGAATTAAAACTAAGGTGTTTTGTGACTAAATGATTTTTAAATAATAATAATTAATATTCAAATATTATGGAAATAATATTTTCTAGTGTAAAATGGAAAACCAGACATAGAATAATTTTTTGGAAATTTATTGGACTACGAAAGCATTTTTAAAGCCCTAGAAACTAAGTTGCAATTATTTAATTTAGGTGCCCTCACCCTATTGGCCATGACCAAATGGAGAGCCTACCTTTGGTTGACCGTAGTCAACATTTTTCTCCCCTCCTTTACATGAAGAAAATCAAGTCTTCATATTAAATCCTATCCCTCTATTTTAATTGGGAACATCTCCACCCTCCATCCAATGCACCTCTCCCTATAAAGCCATCACCCTCACCCTCACAACTCCCAAGCCGGCCCTAATCCCAAGAAACCTAGAAAACCCCCAATACTTTCTCTTTTCTCCTTCCTCATAAAAAAAAACCACAGCCAACATCCCTCTTCTTCTTCTCCTTCCTTTATTCCTCTTCTTCAGCCTTTCTTCCTCCTGGGAGTTTACTCCGGCCGACCGACATACTTCCATCCGGCCGACTGATCCCTGCCTACTGCCACACTTTCCCGACCGCCGGCCTGTACTCCCCCGACCGCTCCGGCGGCTGACCGCTCCAGCCAAGCCGCTCCGGCCCCCGTGGCTGTCCCTGACTGACTGTGCAGCCAACCCACGACCGCTCCGGCTTGTTGCACTGACTCCGGCCCGGCTGACTGCTCTGGCCTGAGCAGTTTCTCTGGCCATGCTGTGAGATCCATCCGGCGACACAGTGTAGTTCTTTTCCCCCGGCTTCGACCGACTGTGCAGCCCGCTCCGGCCACGGTGCAGTCCGGTCCAGCCCCGTCTAGCTGTGTAGACTTCTCCCCCGACCGGCCTGATACCGCCCCGTCCGACTTCAGACCACCCCCGTGATCCGCCCAGCCAGTGCGGCCTCCCTCTTCCGGCCATCTCCACCACCAGCTTCCACCTTCACCACCACCACTGTCCCGAGATCATTATCACCACCACTCATCACCACCCGAGCGCCGCCCGCTGCCCTAGCCCCGGACGCGGCCAATGTCACGCCCCAGTCCTAAAATATCGAGGGACTGGACACATGGCAATGGCCAACAGCATGCACCGATGGTCAACCCAATTTAATGGAACCATCAGGGCGCACTTAAGCTGTAAAGAAGGTCTACTACAACAAGTCACACTAATCTCATCCATAAAAGATAAATAAATAAACTGCATAATAAAATGGAAATAAGTAGCAACAAATCTCAACAAGTCGGTCGGAGAACAATCCGACATATGTCTGAATACTCTGGCTCAGTAGGCCAGGAACAAAAGAGATAAACATAAAGTAAATACTGAGTACGGGATCAGGTACTCAGGAGAAGTCTTCGGCAGTCACCTCGTCTTCAGGGTTCAGTTCTGCTCCAGTATCAAGTCTAGTAATAGCTTCAACTCCTGTCCCGTATATCTCGGGGTACTGCTCCTCAGCTAAACGTGGGGGCATAATCCATTCCAGGTCCTCAGGGGATATAGCAAGGTACAGAAAATACAAGCCAAATAAATAAGCAGTGCATCAATACGTAAATAACTGGGTAAACTATGTAACCAGCTAAGTGATATGCAATATGAGAGCAGCACTAGAACTCAGGCTGAGACCGCTACAAGCTCTGTGTCGGGGAGCCGGTAGCAGTAATAACAGGTAAAGGGTCTAGCTCTGCTGGAGAGTCTATAACCTCACAATAGTAGTGGATATATGAAACAGCCTGTAGCCTGTGTGTCTCTCCCCACCCAATGTAATCACGCATATCATGACCATAACATCTCATGTCCATGTCAGCGGGATTATAGCTAATGCAACAAGTCATATTGTCTATAAATAACATATCTCGGTCAAGTCCTGTATCCTATACAGAATTACCACGAATATCTCGGGAAGATCCTGTCACATGAATAGTGTCAAGTGTCCTGGGTTATGATGTACTTGATAAGACAAGTACGAGAAAGTAAAGGGTCCGAAATGTCCATCTCTAGGTGACGTACCCAACACCGCGTACGGTGTTGGCACCGGACTGATAATCGGACGCTAAGTACGTCACACGGTCTTAGGTTAAGCATGTACAACAGTTATAATTAAAACAAGGAAATATGCAACAAGACTGTAAAGTTGGCAAGGTATACTTGCCCTCTGATGTATAACTAAGCCAAGAAATATTTAGCAAAGACTGCAAGTTTTGGCGAGGTACACTTGTCTGATGTTTGGATTCCAATACGGTTCTGTTATTGGGAAATTTCTAGAGATGTCTTCGAATGCTGAAATAAACATTACCATCATGCCCAGAAGGTGTCAAATAGCTAGAAATGCCTGTCCTTGAGTCCAATTTGGATACAAGGGCAAAAAACGGCAATTTCGGGTCAAAATGGGGTCCACCGGTGGGCCCGCTTTGCACCGAAAAATGTGTCAGGGTCAACGGTCTCCAATTTCACCAAACTTAGTGTCAACAGGTCAGGAACGCTGATACGAACCCAACGGAACTTTCAGAATTGAATTCCGATGAGCCGAGCACAAAATCGCCCGTCGAGTGGGGCCTGTGGGGCCCGCGACACGCAATTTCGTCAACGTTCTCAGAAACGAACCAAACTTGGGTCACAGGACCAGCGTATCGCTACGAGTCCGATGGCGTAAGTTATGTTTCGATCCGACGTGTGTGCACGAAGTTAGGGTAAAATTCAAAAAAGTCGGATACGGGGCGATGTCCGCGGATACGCGTTGATCCCGGTGTGCACGCACACCCGAATCAGCTTCCGCGAAATCCCACACGTCCGTATCGACGTCGCGCACATATCTGTGAAGACCGCACGCGACCAAGTCGTCCCGTTTGGCGGGGCGTACTCAGTTCTGGGGTAAAACAGGATCTGGTTTTTCCTGTTTTTGGATCGCGGTGTGCGATCACCACAAGACGCGATGCCCCGAGCGGTTTATCCGGGCACCGAGAGGGTCATACAGGCTACGCATTGCAATTTACGGAATTGAAAACGGAGATACGAGGTACGAGATACGAGTACCTGAATTGGGCTCTTCAAAACGGGGTTTTCAGTGTCCGACACGTGTCCTGTGTCCTGGATGAGTCCGTGTCCGCGTGTCCGGCCTAGGGCTTCAGGCCTGTGCTGGAACCGCGGTGGCCGGAGGGAGACTGGGTGGCTGCGGGTGGCGTCGCCGGGCGCGGGCGGTGCCGGCAGTGGTCACCGGAGGCGGAGGCGGGCGGAGGATTCCGGGCGGGCTGCTGGGAGAAGAGGGAGGAGAAGGAGGAGGGCTCTGGGAAGGAGGAGAGGAGGCTGGACGGCGGGTCGAGGTGAGGGCCGCCGGAGCTAGGGGAGCCGGCGTTAGGGTTAGGGCTAGGGGAAAGTTGAGGGAGGAGGAAGAAGGGGAGTAGTATTTATAGGGGGAAAGATGCGGGGGAGGCGCCGGGTCGTGGCGGAGAAGGCGGAGGCGAGGGGTCGTGGGGGTGAGGCCGGGCGGTTCTCCGACGACGTGGCCGGAGAACGCGGCAGAAACCGCGGGGGGGGTCTGCGTGGGAGAGATGGGGGTCCGGGTCGGGTCGGGCGGCGGGTTCCGGGTTGAGCGGACCCGCCCGACCCGCTATCCAGGGCTGGCTGGGCTGGGCTTCGGCCCACTGGGCCGGGCCGGACTAAAATAATAATAATAACAATAATAATAATAATTTAATTAATTAATTAGTTTAAATAGTTTTTGAGTGTTTAAAAATAGGTTCGAGGCCCAATAAAATCCCAAAAAATTACCCTAAGTCCGGTTTTTTATTTTACACCATAAAATCATATTTTCATTACATTTTAATATTAGTTATTAGTAAATAAAAAATTATATAATCACCAAAGCCCTTATGTTAATTCTTGAAAAATGCAGAAAAATCCCAAAAATTGATTTTATCAAACTGAAAATTTTAGGGTGATAACAGCCAACCCGGACACAGTAGCGTCCCCTTGCCCCGGACACGACAGACTCGGACCAGGACGCGATCCGGACACTCGGACACGAGAATTCAGACTTCACGGAGCCCTGTTCAGGTAACCCGTTCTCTCTCCTCGTTATTCTATTTTCCGTTCCGTCAGTTGTGTCATGTAGACTGTGTAACCCTCTCGGTGCCCGTACAACCCGCTCGGTACATCGCGTCCTATGGTGATCGTAAACTGCGATCCAAAAACAGGAAAAACAATGCCCTATTTCACCACGGAACTGAGTGCGCCCCGCCAAACGGGACGACTTGGTCGCACGCGGTCTTTACCGAAACATGTGCGACGTTGATACGGACGTGCGGAATTTCGCAGAAGTTGATTTGGATGTGCGTACACACCGGAATCAACGCGTATCCGCCGACAACGCCCCATATCCGTTCATTCTGGAACACGCTGTAACTTTGTGTACACACATCAGATCGAGACGAAACTTGCGCCATCGAACTCGTAGAAATATGCTGGTCCTGTGACCCAAGTTTGGTTCGATTCTAAGAACGTTGACAAAATCGCGTATTGTGGGCCCCACAGGCTCCACTTGACGAGCAATTTTTGATCGGCTCATGGGAATCCAATTATGGAAGTTCCGTTGGGTTCGTATCATCGTTCCTGACTTGTAGACACTAAGTTTGACGAATTTGGAGACCTTTGATCCTGACACGCTTTTCGGT
Source organism: Iris macrosiphon (assembly GCA_036927795.1). Lineage (NCBI taxonomy): Eukaryota > Viridiplantae > Streptophyta > Magnoliopsida > Asparagales > Iridaceae > Iris > Iris macrosiphon. The sequence goes on along the minus strand of JAYESA010000017.1, from coordinate 32,650,010 downwards.
GCAAAGTGGCCCACATGTGGACCCCGCTTTGACCCAGGAATGTTATTTCTGCCCTTGTGTCCAAATTGGACTTAAGGACAGGCATTTCTAGATATTTGATATCTTCTGAGACTGTTGGTGATGTTTATTACAGCTTTTGGAGGAGTACCTACAGGATCCACTAATACAGGGACAGTTGTTGGTATTCCAACACCAGGCAAGTGTACCTTGCCAAACTCTGCAGTATTGTTACATATTTTTCTTGTTTCATTTATATTCCTGTACATGCTTAACCTAGGACCGTGTGACTTACTTAGCGTTCGATTAATAGTCAGGTGCCAATACCGTACGCGGCGTTGTGTATTGTCATCTAGACATGGACATTAGTGACACTTTATATTCTCGTACTTGTCTTACCGAGTACACTATGACCCAGGACACTTGACACTATTTATGAGACAGGATCTTCCTGAGATATTCATGGTGATTTTGTATAGGATACAGGACTTGACAGAGATACTATATTCTTAGATATATTATGACTTATTGTATTAGCTATGATCCCGCTTGACATGGACATGAGACGTTATGGTCATGAGATGCGTGGTTATATTGGGTGGGGAGAGACACACAGGCTACAGGCTATTTTCATATATATATCTACTACTATTATGAGGTCGTAGACTCTCGTAGCAGAGCTAGGCACATTACGTGTTATTACCGCTACCGGCTCCCCGACACAGAGCTTGTAGTGGCTCAGCCTGAGTACTCGTGATGCTCTCAACTTGCATTTCATATAGATGGTTACATACTTACCCTGTTTATTTTATTTACTATCTGTACTGCATTATTTTGGCTTGTATTATCTGTACCTTGCTATGTCCCCTGGGGACCTGGATCCGGATTATGTCCCCAGGATTTGCAGACGAGATCTATCCCGAGGTATACGGGACCGGAGCAGAAGCAGATGCAGGAGCTGTACCGACACCCGAGGATGAGGTGTTACCTGAAGACATTTCCTGAGCATCTATGTTCCATGCTCAGTTTTTACTTTATTTCAGTCATTATATTTTGGTCTGTTGAACCATTGTATCTGATATTTATCGGGTTATTCCCCGAAGCACTTTGTTGAGACTGGTTGATGATTTACATTCCTTATATTCTGTGGATCATATTTTATATCTTGTGTGGATGAGATTAGTTGTGCCATATTATCGTAGACTTAATTTTATAGCTTAAGTACGCCCTGATGGATCCATTAAATTGGGTTTGTCCATCAGTGTGTGCTGCTGGCCATTATCACGCGTCAGGTCCCACGGTATTTTGGGACTGGTGCATGACACTCCTGGACGGCCTCCTGGACTCTGGCCGACGACTGCGAGGGCTGCGACTGCGAGGGCTGTGTGGAATGCGCAGCTATCGGGGAGACCCTAGATGACTGCGTCATAACCAGGGCGCCATAGGAGCCCGTACCGTAGTACGTACCCCTCTGGATACCACCAGCTGCGGTCACCCACAGGTCGTCTGCCGACGGAGCTGGAGCGGGCTGCAACGAAGTACCAGCCTCTCCAGGTGTAGGTGCACTAGCAGTCGCCCGCTCACGCGGCCTAAGATACTCGGCCTAGAAAGGTTTGGAAACTCGATAATTGTCTAAGTTATATTAAAATTAACACAAAGTAAAGTAATACTTACATAGGTCTGCGAGGCCCTCTCATCAATGAGATTTCTGTCCTTGCGATGGGTGGCCAAAAAGACGGTCACCATGTTTGCATCCTCACCCCTCTGTACCTGTTAAAAATATATTATTTATTACTAAACTTAAACATTTTTTCCAAGTACCATTTTATGGTACTTATATTAAAATAATATATTTTAAAAGAAAAAATATACCAAACGATAAAAATATTTCGTCATCGGAATCGAGCCACCACACCACTTGGCAACATTCCGCCTAGCCGCCTTGGCCTTCTCAGACCTTTCCTTGTAGCTCGGATCGTCGAATCTAGCCCTCATCGCAGTCCACTGCTCAGGCGTGATCCAACCTTGGATCGGTTTTCCAGCACGATCACGAGCCTTCTAGTCATCCAGAGCATCTCGGATAAGCTTGGCGGCAACGGTAGGAAAGAGCCGCTCGATCAACTCGGTCCGGTGCAGAGGATAAAAATACGTTTGATACAATAAATAATTTAGTAAGTTAGCATCACGGATAAGTTATATAATATGCATAAATTAGAGAATTTATTTAATATACTTTTACCTGGAAGTGCGCAAACCAGAATGCCTTTCTCTCCTCCGGAGCCTCAGAGTAGTTGATCCAAGGGCCATCGTAGTTGTTCCTCGAAAATTGGCCCAGGCATCTATGAACCGACGATGGACGATATCTATACAGAGATAATAATTTAGAATACTAAAAAAGTCAATATACGATGAATAAAGATATACATGATATATATTATACTAAACCATCTAATTGACTTACTTTGTACCGTCGGCCCAAATCTCTGTCCTCGTCTCCTCTGGAGGTGCGCATGGAGGATCTTGCTGATGCTGGGACAACGTGGGCACGACCTCCTTGACATGCTCATCTGTCCCCATGGTTCCGTCATCAGGAGGAACACTGGACGAGGGTGTACTATCACGCCTGGAACTATTCATCCCAACAGTCGGAGATGTGAGTAATCGATATATTGGAGTACTGGGCGACAATAATCCGAAACCAACAGTAGGCAGTACAGGAGGAGCACTCTGTCTACCTCGGGACCTGCCGAATCCTCCGCGTCGTCCTGTCATATCTGATAACAACATATGATGAATATAGAGAAACACAAATATATAGTACATTCTACAGTCAAAATATGATGCATATCTCAAAGCATTCTACAGTCAAAATATAATACATATATTCATTAAAATAGTACATCTACTTCGTCAATTTTCTAACCTTGATCTACATTCTACAGTAAAAATATAGTTACATTCTACAGGCAATATATTTTATTTTCAATCATCTTCAGAAAATTTATCTTGTTCGTCTTCCTCGTCCTTCTCTTCCTCTTCCTCCTCCTCGTCTTCACTTTCATCTACTTCGTCTTCCTCTTCAGATAATTTTACATCTTTTGTCACGCCCCAGTCCCAAAATATCGAGGGACTGGATGCGCGGCAATGGCCAGCAGCACGCACCGATGGACAAACCCAATTTAATGGATCCATCAAGGCATACTTAAGCTGTAGTACAACAATAATAGATCAAATATTATAAGTCACAGTCTATACTAATCTCATCCACAACAGATAATCACAGATTATATGCCAGAATAATGCAAATAGAATAAACTAATAAATCTTAATAAAAGTGTCTCGGTGAACAATCCGAGAACAAGTTTGATACATCAATGCAATAGACAGGAAATAAAGGAACTGGAAATAGAGATAACTGACTATACAAAGCCAATACTCAGGAGAAGTCCTCTGGCAAGATCTCGTCCTCAGGTTCTGGTACAGCTCCTGGAAGTGCTCCTGTATGGTATATCTCGGGATGGATCTCTTCGGCTATACCTGGGGACATAATCCAGATCCAGGTCCTCAGGGGACATAGCAAGGTACAAGATAACTCATACCAAAATAAATAAAGCAGTGCAGCAATAAATAAATAATAGGGTAAACTATGTAACCAGCTAAGTGATAAATGCAAGATGAGAGCAGCACTAGAACTCAGGCTGAACCTATTATAAGCTCTGTGTCGGGGAGCCGGTAACAGTGATATCATGTGGTTTGTCTAGCTCAAAGGGAGACTACGACGCCGGCATAATATAATCAACCTATAGCCTGTGTGTCTCTCCCCACCCAATGTAATCATACGTCTCATGTCCACAATCTCTCGTGTCCATGCCACGCAGGATCAAGTCTAATGCAACCAGTCATAATAAGCTCTAAGCATATATGTAAAGAACATGTCATAAAATCTGTATCCTATACAGAATCACCATGAATGTCTCAGGAAGACTCTGTCTCATAAATAGTTTCAGGTGTCCTGGGTTATGATGTACTTGATAAGACAAGTACGAGAAATATAGGGTCTCTGTATTCATGTCTAGATGACAGTACACAATGCCGCGTACGGCGTTGGCACCCGACTATTAATCGGACGCTGAGTAAAGTCACACGGTCCTCGGTTGAACATTTATATCAAGATTATATATGTATATACAAGGAACTCAAGCAAAGTACTATAACAGGAATCACTGCGATTTGGCAAGGTACACTTGCCTGTGGTTCTGGCTCCAACTGTAGCTCTGGTATTCGTGCAATTTCCAGGAACGTCTCCGGATGCTGAAACAAACATCACCATCAGATTCAAAAAATATCAAATAGCTAGAAACGTCTGTCCTTGAGTCTAATTTGGAGACAAGGGCAAAAATGACAATTTTGGGTCAAAACGGGATCCGCATGTGGGCCCGCTTTGCACCGAAAAACGTGTCCAGGACAAGTTCTCCAAATTCGTCAAACTTAGTGTCAACAGGTTCAGAACGATGATACGAACCCAACGGAACTTCCAGAATTGGATTCCGATGAGCCGGTCACAAAATCGGCCGTCAAGTGGAGCCTATGGGGCCCACGATACGCGATTTTGTCAACGTTCCTAGAATCGAACCAAACTTGGGTCACAGGACCAGAGTATCGCTACGAGTCCGATGGCGCAAGTTTCGTTTTGATTCAACGTGTGTACACAAAGTTACGACGCATTCCAGAACTGACGGATACGGGACGGTGTTCGCGGATACGCGTTGATTCCGGTGTGCACGCACATCCAAATCAACTTCTGCAAAATTTTGCACATCCGTATCGATGGCGCGCTCGTATCGGTGAAGATCGCACGCGACCAAGTCGTCCCGTTTGGCGGGGCATACTCAGTTCCGGGGTGAATCAGGGCATTATTTTTCCTGTTTTCGGATTACGGTTCGCGATCGCCACAGGACGCGATGCACCGAGCGGGTTGCACGGGCACCGAGAGGGTCACGCAGGGTTCGCGATGCAACTGACGGAAACGAAAATGGGTCAACGAGCAAAGAGAACGGGTTACCTGAACAGGGCTCCAGAAATGCGAATTTTCGTGTCCGAGTCGACACGAAGCGGCGTGTCCGAGTCCTTGCGAGCTAGAGTTAGGGTTAGGGCTGCTGGCCGGAGTTTGGCAGCCGCAGGTGGGCCGGAGGGAGGCTGGGGGCGCGGAGGCGGCCGAGGTCGTCGGCGGCGGCGCGCGGGAGGCGGCGCAGGGCTCGGGCAAGGCGGCGAGTGGCCGGAGCTGCTGCTGCTGCGTCTGGGTCGGGCGGCTGAGGGGAAGGAGGAAGGAGAAGGAGAGGGCCGGGGCGGCGCGACGAGGCGGGGGCGACGTCGTCGGCGAGGTCAGGGGCGGAGGCTAGGGCTCCGGCGACGAGTCTGGGGGGGAGGAAGGAGGAGGAAGGGGGCCGACGTGGCCGAGGGGGCGGGCGTCGCGGGGGAGAGGGGCCGACGTGGCCGAGGGGGAGGAGAGGGGCCGACGTGGCCGAGGGGCCGGGCGTCGCGGGGGGCGTGCGCCGAGCGGAGAGGGCGGGGCGGCCGGGATGCGCGGCGGAGGAAGCGGGCAGCGGGAACGGGTCTGGGGAGAGTGGAAGCGGGTTCGGGTCGGGTCGGAGGCGGGTTGGGCAGACCCGGCCCGACCCGCTAGGAGCGATCGGTCCGGTCGGGTTCAGCTGGACCGGGTTCAGGCCGGTTCAGCCCGATTTGAACACGGTTCATCCCGGTTTATTATTTTTTTAATTTTAAAAATAGTTTTAGGCTTTTAAAAATATTTTCGGGGTCCAATAAATTCCAGGAAAATTACCCTAAGTCCAATATTTTATTTTACACCCAAAAATATTATTTTCATAATATTTTAATATATTTGAAAAACATTTAATTTTATTTAATGCCAAAATATCCTGGTTTTTAATTAGTAAAAATTCCCAAAAATTCTCAAAAAATTCTGAAAAATCCAGTTTTAAAAATCTTAAAAAATCAGGGGGTTTACAATCTACCCCCTTAAGAGGATTGCATCCTCGCAATCAAAGAATAACCGATCAACAGAGATGACACGGTTGCAAGTATTGTTTGAAACACATCACAAGACACTTAGGAAAAATGTCGTTTCCCTAAGAATGAAAGTTATGCACTTTCTAGAGTAAAGAAATCTAGTTAAAGCAAGAGAACTACAACTTTTAGAAAAACTAGGTCATTATTAACAAGTTTTAAATTACTAGGTTGGGGCTAAGGTCACGAACCAAATAGGCACGAGCTAAAACAAGACTAAAAAGGGTAGCTACGAATCACTTACGCGCATTAGCTACTCCACGAGTCTGCGCATTCTCCACAGTCATCGTCAGGGCTTGTTCGCGTCCTTGCGGTCGATTCCTCTGCTGTTGCTGAGCCTGCTGGAAGAGTAGTGCCTGGGATATCAAGGGTGGCCTCGGCTGATACCCTCCTAGAGCTAGTGGTAGGACTTCTTGAACTTCCATTTGTGGTGCTCCCAATGTTGGATAGGTTGGCCTCGGTATTGGTAACGCTTGCTGGTTACCCTTTGGTGCTCTTTCTCGACACTCAGGGCATTCCCTCAATAAATGCTGACTGGATCTGCAAGCTAAACATAATCTCATTTTTTGTTTGCACTTGTTCTCTATATGACCTCGCCTATGACAATATGGATAGACAGGTATTGCCGGTGGAGATGCTTCTGGTGGCTGGTGCGTGTGAGGTCTTTTTGCAACTTCTTCTTGTGGTGCTCCGGCTGGTGCTGATGTGGACGGCCGCTTCAGACTGGTCTCTCTCCTGATGACGCGCTCCATGCGTCGTGCTGCAGCAAGGACGTCCGAGTACGAAGTAGGTGCAACGGATCCAATTAGTTTCTGTAGCTCGAAGTTTAGTCCGTCGAAGAACTTCTCGGCCTTCTCTTCTTCTGTCAGGATCAATGTTGGGGCGAAGCGACTTAGACGAATAAACTCAGCATTGTACTCTTCCATTGTCATGTTGTCTTGAGTGAGGCTATTGAACTTATCGCGAAGTTCAGTTCGAGCGATGGCTGGAATGTACATTTTCTGAAAGAGTCTGGAGAACTCTTCCCAAGTGACTCGGTCTGGTCCGAGCCGTGTCTCCTCCGATAGCCACCAGTGATGAGCATTGTCCGTCAACTGCATTCTGACGGCAGTCATCCAACATTCCCTTCGAAGCTCAGCTACTTCTAATTGATGTTGAGTGTTGGTGAGCAATTCGTGAACTTCAGTGGGCTCCTCCTTGCCTGAAAATATGCGGGGCTTCAGTTGGCGAAAGTCAGTGATAGAGCCCGTCATTGGCCGTCGTGCTGGTAGATCTGCCTGCTCTAGTGCGGTTACTAGGCTGCGACTCAAAGCCTCTTGTTGTTGCATTATTGTATAGATCATTTGAAACATCTGTTGCCCGTCCATGGCCTGCCCTGGTGGAATTATGGGCATTGGTGGAGTAAATTGCGTCGATGGTGGAATGTCATCGTGTTGGACTCTCGAGGCATGTTGTTGAGCTGATTGTCCTCCATCCACTAGTGTTACTTCATCTTCGTTGGTTACCACAGCATCTCGTGATGATTTGACAGGAGTCTTGTCGTTCACACGTGAATCCATAACCCTACAACCAAAATAAACAATAAGAGGTGCACAGGAATCAAGGCAGGATGCAAGTCGAGAAATTAATTCGAATTCGATATGGATATCAAGAACGTTTCAAGCAAGTGGATGAGATCCTAAAACTTATCATATTCTTATTGCAGGCTTGCTCGGTCCCTAAATTAAAACCGAACAATTTAGTCGTTGACCTGCATGGGCCACCACAAAAACCATGTCACGCCCCAGCCCCAAAATATCAAGGGACTGGATACGCGGCAATGGCCAGCAGCACGCACCGATGGTCAAATCCAATTTAATGGATCCAACAGGGCATACTTAAGCTGTAGTACAATAATAATAGATCAAATGTTACAAGTCACAGTCTATACTAATCTCATCCACAACAGATAATCACAGATTATATGCCAGAATAATGCAAATAGAATAAACTAATAAATCTCAATAAAAGTGTCTCGTTGAACAATCCGAGAACAAGTCTGATACATCAATACAATAGACAGGAAATAAAGGAACTGGAAATAGAGATAACTGACTATACAAAGCCAATACTCAGGAGAAGTCCTCTGGCACGATCTCGTCCACAGGTTCTGGTACAGCTCCTGGAAGTGCTCTTGTACGGTATATCTCGGGATGGATCTCTTCGGCTATACCTGGGGACATAATCCAGATCCAGGTCCTCAGGGGACATAGCAAGGTACAAGATAACTCATACCAAAATAAATAAAGCAGTGCAGCAATAAATAAACAATAGGGTAAACTATGTAACCAGCTAAGTGATAAATGCAAGATGAGAGCAGCACTAGAACTCAGGCTGAACCTATTACAAGCTCTGTGTCGGGGAGCCAGTAACAGTGATATCATATGGTTTGTCTAGCTCAAAGGGAGATTACGATGCCGGCATAATATAATCAACCTGTAGCCTGTGTGTCTCTCCCCACCCAATGTAATCATAAGTCTCATATCCACAACGTCTCGTGTCCATGCCACGCAGGATCAAGTCTAATGCAACCAGTCATAATAAGCTCTAAGCATATATGTAAAGAATATGTCATGAAACCTGTATCCTATACAGAATCACCATGAATGTCTCAGGAAGACTCTGTCTCATGAATATTGTCAGGTGTCCTGGGTTATGATGTACTTGATAAGACAAGTATGAGAAATATAGGGTCTCGGTATCCATGTCTAGATGACTGTACATAATGCCGCGTACGGCGTTGGCACCCGACTATTAATCAGACGCTGAGTAAAGTCACACGGTCCTCGGTTGAACATTTATATCAAGATTATATATGAATATATAAGGAACTCAAGCAAAGTACTATAACAGGAATCACTGCGATTTGGCAAGGTACACTTGCCTGTGGTTCTGGCTCCAACTGTAGCTCTGGTATTCGTGCAATTTCCAGGAACGTCTCCGGATGCTGAAACAAACATCACTATCAGATTCAGAAAATATTAAATAGTTAAAAATGTCTGTCCTTGAGTCCAATTTGGAGACAAGGGCAAAAATGACAATTTTGGGTCAAAACAGGATCCGCATGTGGGCCCGCTTTGTACCGAAAAACGTGTCCGGGACAAAGTTCTCCAAATTCATCAAACTTTAGTGTCAACAGGTCCAGAACGATGATACGAACCCAACGAAACTTCCAGAATTGGATTCCGATGAGCCGGTCACAAAATTGCCCGTCAAGTAGAGCCTATGGGGCCCACGATACGCGATTTTGTCAACGTTCTCAGAATCGAATCAAACTTGGGTCACAGGACCAGCGTATCGCTACGAGTCCGATGGTGCAAGTTTTGTTTCGATCCGACGTGTGTACACAAAGTTATGACACATTCCAGAACTGACGGATACGGGACGGTGTCCGCGGATACGCGTTGATTCCGGTGTGCACGCACATCCAAATCAACTTCTGGGAAATCTCGCACGTCCGTATCGACGGCACGCACGTATCGGTGAACACCGCACGCTACCAAGTCATCCCATTTGGCGGAGCGTACTCAGTTCTGGGGTGAATCAGGGCGTTGTTTTTCCTGTTTTTGGATCGCCGTTCGCGATCGCCACAGGACACGATGCACCGAGCGGGTTGTATGGGCACCGAGAGGGTCACGCAGGGTTCGCGATGCAACTGACGGAAACAAAAATGGTTCAACGAGCAGAGAGAACGGGTTACCTGAACAGGGCTCCAGAAATGCGAATTTCTGTGTCCGAGTCGACACGAAGCGGCGTGTCTGAGTCCTTGCGAGCTAGGGTTAGGGTTAGGGCTGCTGGCCGGAGCTTGGCGGCCGAAGGTGGGCCGGAGGGAGGCTGGGGGCACGGAGGCGGCCGAGTTCGTCGGCGGCGGCGCGGGGGGGGGGGGGCGGCACAGGGCTCTGGCGAGGCGGCGAGTGGCCGGAGCTGCTACTGCTGCGTCTGGGTCGGGCGGCTGAGGGGAAGAAGGAAGGAGGAGGAAGGAGGAGGAGAGGGCTGGGGCGGCGCAACGAGGCGGGGACGACGTCGTCGGCGAGGTCAGGGGCGGAGGCTAGGGCTCCGGCGGCAAGTCTGGGGGGGGAGGAAGGAGGAGGAAGGGGGTTTTTATAGCAGAGGGTGGCGCCGGGCGAGGCGAAGGAGGGGGGCCGACGTGGCCAATGGGGCGGGCGTCGCGGGGGCGTGGGCTGAACGGAGCGGGCGGGGCGGCCGGGACACGCGGCGGAGGAAGCGGGCAGCGGGAACGGGTCTGGGGAGAGTGGAAGCGGGTTCGGGTCGGGTCGGAGGCGGGTTGGGCAGACCCGGCCTGACCCGCTAGGAGCGATTGGTCCGGTCGGGTTCAGCTGGACCGGGTTCAGACCGGTTCAGCCCGATTTGAACCCGGTTTAACCCGGTTTATTATTTTTTTAATTTTAAAAATAGTTTTAGGCTTTTAAAAATATTTTCGGGGTCCAATAAATTCCAGGAAAATTATCCTAAGTCCAATATTTTATTTTACACCCAAAAATATTATTTTCATAATATTTTAATATATTTTAAAAATATTTAATTTTATTTAATGCCAAAATACCCTGGTTTTTAATTAGTAAAAATTCCCTAAAATTTCCAGAAAATTCTGAAAAATCCAGTTTTAAAAATCTTGAAAAATCAGGGGGTTTATATCTTCTACATTATTACTCGTGTAATGAGTAACTTTTGTTGAGTCCACATCTACAATATTTGTTACAAGAGGTAGATCGTCCTCCTGATAAGCTATTTCGTCAATGTCAAAGGTATTTCTAGCTTTAGTCTTGCATACTGTCCACCAATCTGACCTCGTTGTCCCCTGTCTAGGATAAGTTGTGAAGTTCACGAGCTGAGCCTGACTTGATAGGACAAATGGTTCGTAGCCTTGATATCTACGCTTGTAGTTTATATCCACAAGGCCATGCTTGTCAATTTTCTAACCTTGATCTTAAATCGGATCGAACCATTCACACCTGAATAGCACGATATTAGCAGGTTATGTGCCATAATTATATGTCAACTCCACAATCTCTCATAAGATGCCAAAAAAATTATTGCCCGAATTGACGTCTTTATAGTTCGAAGATTTGATACACAAACAACTATTTTTCGTGGAATCAAGATCCAGAAAGCTGTCTCTGATAGGAGCATTTGTTGACTTGAACCTGAACCCATTCACACAGAAACTTGGCCATATTTTTACGGCAGTAATTGGTCCCTTGGCTAGAGTTCTAATAGATTCAGTCTCGGGTGTTATTAGACGATCGACCTAAATACCAAAGTAGCGATAGTAAGTTATTTGTTTTGCAAGTGCAGAAATAAAAAGTAATTACCAAGCATCTTATATATGCGCTCAACCAAGAAGGAAAATGGCATCTCATATCTTGTTCTACTTCTTCGTCTATTATGTAGGGTCTAATCGACCTCAACTCATCATTATATGTGCTGAAAAACAATGAAGCAACTGTTGATTAGTAGCATAATAGTATCTTATACTATTACATTGAGATGATGTAAACGTGGACGTATTAATTACTTACCCCTCTAGCTTCTCCACTTCATCCTTGTCGCCATTGAGTAATATATACAATTGAGCAGCCCTTAGCTTATCGTCATTCAAATATCTCTTCTTTATTTTTCCCGAAGGCTTTCCGGATGCATTGAATACTTTGAGTATTGTATCATTAGATTCCTGATATACGTCGTTGTTTCTCAGAGCTTTCATCCTATTAGTAGCAACATGCGGTTTGAAATACGTCGAGCAAAAGTTTATAATCTCCTCGAGAATATAAGCTGTACAAATAGAGCCCTCAACCCGTGCCTTATTTTTCACCTTTCTCTTTAGGTGATTCAGATGCCGCTCGAAGGGATACATCCATCGATAACCGACAGAACCACCAACACGTGCCTCATAGGAAAGATTAATTGGCAAATGCTCCATAGGGTCGAAGAATCCAAGAGAAAACACCTTCTCAAGCTTACATAGTGTTACCTTAATATCCTTCTCTTGCTTTTCCAGACGATCGATGAGCAACTTAGTACAACAAAGATCTCTGAAGAATATGCTCAGCTCTGTCAATGGGTCCCAAACGACCTGCGGTAAGAATTTTCGAAATATAATCGGAATTAACCTCTCTATGAATACGTGATAATCGTGGCTCTTCATACCCACCAGTTTATTCTCCTTGAGGTCGACAAATCTTCTCAAGTTTGACACATACCCGTCTAGAAACTTTAGACCCTGAATCCACCTATAAAGTCTACCTTTATCCTCTTTCTCCAATGAGAAAACTGACTTAGGTTGCTTTAACTTTCCATTCCCCTCCTCTATCAAATGCAATACAGGACGTCTATATATTTCTTCTAAGTCCAACCTGGCCTTCGGATTATCTTTCGTCTTTCCTTTTACCTCCATTACAGTATTAATTATGTTATCAAACACATTCTTCTCGATATGCATGACATCAAGGTTATGTCTGATCAGATTGGTGCTCCAATATGGCAGATCCCAGAATATACTCCTCTTCATCCAGTTATGGGTGCGACCAAATCCGTCACACTTGTACCCCTTAGCAGGCTCTTCGATAGCACTTGGTAAATCTTTTACCTCTTCCCATATCGTGTATCCGGGCCACCTTGGCGGTGGATTGGCCTTCTCCACAACACCCGCACGAAAAGCATTCCGGTTCCTCCGGTACGGATGATCCTTGGGCAAAAATTGTCGATGACAATCGAAGAAGCACAGTTTGCCTCCGTGTTTCAAACGGAAAGCCTGAGTACGGTCCATGCAATACGGACATGAGAGACGACCATAGGTGCTCCATCCCGATAACATTTCATAGGCCGGAAAGTCGTTGATGGTCCACATAAGTGTTGCCCTCATCTGAAAATTCTGCTTTCTAGAAACATCGTACGTGTTGGCACCTACTTCCCACAGCTGATTCAACTCATCTATCAAAGGCTGTAAATACACATCGATGTTCCTCTTCGGATTGTTCGGACCCGGGATAATAACGATTAGGAACATATACGGAGTCTTCATACACATCCAAGGCGGTAGATTGTATGGAGTGACGATCATAGGCCAACACGAATACTGGGAGCCCGAAAGTCCGAATAGGGTAAAACTGTCAGAGGAGAGCCCCAATCTGACATTACGCGCTTCCTCGGCAAAATATGGATACTCTCGATCAAAGTGCTTCCATGCTTCTCCATCGGATGGATGATCCAATACTCCTTCGATCTGTTTTCGCCTGTGCCAACTCATGTTTTCTGTAGTCTCCTTAACCATAAACAACCGCTGCAACCGCGGCGTCAAAGGCAAGTAGTGCATCGAATCGGTAGGCTTCCTCGCACCGACAGACTTTCCTCTAACAGTGGCCTTGTAGCGATCAGCACTACAGAATCTGCACACATCTTCATCCTTGTCGTATTTGTAGTACAACATGCACCCGTTGTGACATGCATCGATTTTCTCGTATCCCATCCAAAGCGATCTCACCATCCTCTTAGATCAATAGAAGTCTTTAGGCAACTTTGCACCCTCGGGTAAGATCTCTATAATCAAATCGAGCAGTCGATTATAGCATTCTTGCGACATGTTAAAATCAGACTTGATGCTCAATAATCTTGTAACCACCTCCAATGGTGAATGATCCTCACAACCAGGATATAGTAGAGTCCTTGCATTCTCCAGCAACTCCATAAACTTTACAGCATCGGCATTCGGTACCTCCTCAGCTGCATCATAATTGTCCGGATTGAAACTAGGTCCCGCCGCATCATAATTGTCTGGATTAAAACTAGGCCCCATCGCATCATAAACCATGTTCACCAACCCGTCGTCGTAAGCATCGTGGTCGTGGACATCCATATACGGCTCCACATAGGGCTCCGACTCCGATGCTAGAGATACAAGTTCTTCGTGCGCGGTCCACTGATAGTAATTTGGCGTGAATCCCTTCGAGTACAAATGATATGTAACTTCCACTTCTGGATGATATTTCCTGTTGCGACATCTCACACAGACACTTAATTTTGGTACCGTCCATGTACTGAGGGAACACCTTGGCGAACTGCAGGAACTGTTGTACACCCTCAATGAATTCATCCCGCACAATGCACATGTCATCAGGGTGACGGTTGTACATCCACAAACGATGACGCATATAGTAATTCATATCCATTTCTAGACACTTCTGCATAAATGACAGTATGTATCATATAAATCATTACATACAGTGGTTTATCACCTAACTTCATAACTTAACCGTACTATAAAAATCATAACTGATATAATACATACTTTTATTTATCAAAGTCTAAAATAAGCAATATTCAAAACAACTGACCATTTATCAAAGTCTAAAATAAGCAATACTTTTATTTTATAACTGATATAATATATACTTTCATTTATCAAAGTCCATGAGCCCTAGATATGGAATATAAATGTTAATGAGTGTTTTGAAATGATAAACAGGGTTAACTAGTTAATGGTGATGTTTCTAAGCCACTTCTAGATCCATACTAGTTTATACTAGTCAATACTAGGTTAATACCTTGCTACACTATGTCTTCTAGGTCGTACTAAGGAATTCTAGTTTATACTAGTTAATGCCTAGCTAATACTAGTTATTACTAAGTATACTAGTTAATATTAGCTATACTAAATACTACTAGTATAACTTAACTAATATCCTACCTTACCCCAACTCACATCTTAGCTCATAAATGTATATCACAATAATACCTGATACCACAGTATCAGTTCACTTCACAGCACTGTTGTGCTCTAATTGAACTACACTGCACTGATCACTCTTGCCAATTAAATCCCTGATACCACAGTATCAGTTAAGGGTTGTATTGTCATGCAACAAGTGACATGTGAACACCTACCTGATACTTGGCTATACCTTAACCCAAACACATGCCTGAAGACCCTAACTAAGTCTGCAACCTCTGATACTTTGCACTACTGCTGCAGTGGCTAAATCTTTCCTTCACTTAGTTGTTTCCAACTGCCCTTAGCTACTGCCATGGCTCACAGCAGTGCTTGTTGCTGCCTTGCCATTGCTCAAGCATGCATGTGTTTGATGATGCTCAAGTGTGCACCAATACTCTCCCACTGCAGAAGATGAAAGGAACCAATCCCCTCCTCAGAGTGCCAACCCGACACCACTGCAACACATTGCCAGCTTGCCTAATGCACTAGGCCAAATTGAATTGAGTTCAGTTCCTGAAGCCTCATAGTTCAATAGTGACACCCACACACAACTCGACTCTTCTACCCTCTCCCACATCAAGCACGGCTAGAAGACACTATGAACACCAACACAAATAACAATAGCTATATACCTATCTATATATATATCGAGATACACCTATATATGCATATACTCTCTCATATGCAAATAGATAATACACCAATTTACATATACATATCATATGATACTCTAAGGCATAAATAGACACACACACACAACCACTAGTCTAATTCACAAACATTTGGTGTGCAATACTAAGATACTCTAGGATACATCCTCCATACACCATACCACCATGATACCAACCGTCAATTCACATGGACACATCCAATAGATCAAATATTGTATGTGTGTCAGTGTGTATATGTGTGTGTCGTGTCTGTGTCAGTATCAGTGTCTGTGTGAGTGTGTGTGTGTGTGTCTGTGTCTGTGTCTGTATGTGTGTGTCGTGTGTGTTTGTCAGTGTCTGTGTGTGTGTGTGTCGTGTCTGTCAAGTGTGTGTTGTGTCAGTATCACATGTGAGAGAGAGAGAGAGAGATTTAGGGTTTACCTAGAGCTCAAGGAGGAGGAGGGGGATGCCGGAGTAGCCGCAGCCGTGGAGAGCCGGTCGCCGGAGAGGGGGTGGGGGAAATCGAAAGGTTTTGAAAACTTTCAAAAATTTTGACAGATGGGAGAAAAGAAAACTGAGCCCTAATTAACCAAAATTTAGCGATGTTTAGCGACGTCAAATAAAAATGTCGCTAAACACGTTGCTAAATATTTTTAATATATACGTCGCTAATTACGACGCTAAACGTCGCTGTCAGACATATTAGCGACGTTTAGCGACCTTAATTGAACTTATAGCGACTAATCTTTTAAAATCTTAATAAAAGTCGTTAAACGTCACTAAATGTCGCCATTTAGCAACGTATAGCGACGATTTTTATGGAGTCGCTAATTTAGCGACGTTTTTACATGGAGTCGCTAAAATGCGTCGCTAATCCTGCTTTTTCTAGTAGTGATATATTTCCTTACTCTTGACACCCCCGAGTATCAACCACCCAATTGAATATCATGCTCCATTAATTTTCAACACAATTTCCTTGATACTTAATTGTTACAGGGCTCACCTAACTACCTGAATTCATGACTATCTAGAACTGGCATGCTGACTCTGATACTAACTCATGAAACCACTATTGATACTCTCTACTCACCCTTCTATCTATAGTACCAATACTAATTATAATGACATCTATCATAAAACTATTGCTACAAGGTACTACGCTATGGATTATCTCTATATTGATGCCTATTGCTTACATGTCCAACCAAGAACCATTTACAAATTTACAAGCCACACTCCCAACAGTCAATACTGATACTTAAGACACAAACCTAATTATAATTCACCAATTATCATACTAACAAGGAACCCTAATGGAATAAAACTCTATAAGGAACTGGACGAAAGAGCTAAAGGTATCTCTACTGCTAAGCTAAAGAATGGTGGAACAAGGTCCTATAATAACAGAAGTAGAAAAGTATTAAGATGATACTTTAAGAACCAATTTAAGATACAACCTGATAATCATACACGTCTGTCCGAAATCATGATACTCAGAATCCTCGCTTCCCCAGTAAGCATAGCTGTGATAAATGATAGATTCCATAACTTAGATGTGCACCTCTATAATCATGTCGTCTAGAATTCTCGCTTTGCCGACTAGTATAGGTGCGAGAAATTCTAAATTTCATAACTAAAATATGTACATCCGAAGTCAGGTCCCTACGTTTCTGCCACGCCAGCTAATATGGTTGCGATAAACTCTATGCTCCATAACCAAAGCAGACGTTTCACCTTTCTCACTGTCCTCATCAACATATGTCATCAGATAATACCGTAATTTAGTCCATAAAATTCATCTCGATAAGAAATCAAACTCAACAACGACACCAAGAATTTAAATTCAATAACTAATCACCAAGAATTAATTTCAATAACAATAAGTGGAAGCGGACGAAAATAAGGGAAAAGATTTGAATTGGAGTTTATAATAAGATTCTCAAGGGTCATCCCAAGAATCTCTCAAGAAATTTGTGATTGAGTATCCTCTCTCATCCTAGTGTCCTATGTCCTATCGCAGGCTCGCAATAGTACAACTAAATCGTCGCACTACTACGACATCGCACAACTTACGAAGCCTGACATGTATAGGCCACAACTAAAAATATGTCACGACCCGCACCCGGTGTAGGGATGCAAGTCGAAAACAACGTCCAGCCTACGTCGCATCATCGGCGGTAGAACGTTGTCTTGGTCAACTATACTATCTAAATATCTCACAATAATATAAAATCTGCCAACAATATCTCAACACAAAATTCAATAACAATTTTAAAGCACGAGAAGATATGAAGGAAGTCTAACTATACATTCAAAATATATATTAACAATAATCGAAACAATATCCAATCTCATACTATATGCCAGAAATAAATCCGGTACCAAAATGCTAAAGAAAATAACTATAAAAAACTAGTGATCCGGATAAACCTTCCAGCAATCACTCCAGAACTAGTGGGTCCAAGTCTGCACCATCTATAGGTCGAAGTCCATAGTATGTCGGACACCAATGTCTCGAATCCTCTGAAAAATATTTTCCAGTCAGAAATGGAGCGAAGTACATCTCTAACAGCACTAATCAATGATATAAACTATATAGCAGTAAATAGATATTAATATACAAGATGCCATATACATGTACAAGAGATACGCAATAAAGGAAATACTGAAAATAAATACAAGAATGAGCAATATGGAATGAACAAAAAATACTAATGACTAGGTGAGTGAGTACAAGCTTTAACATGTTATCGGCTTGGGAACTTGCACAAGAGAAAATGGCCTGGTTAATCATACGTGCGGTGTATGATCAACACTCACAAGGAATAAGACTTGCACAATGAGGGTATGATCACATATCTACACTACAAACTCCCCGCCCTCGACTGGTATAGTAGATCCAACCACGGTACATCATGACACAGGTTTCCACAAGAAGGGAGCTACTCTTCTCATAAACCAATGTATGTACATGTACAAGAAGAACAATGAACAAGGCTTGCACAAGATACACCATAAATACCAAGGAATAACATCTCATGACGAGATCCGGAAATACCAATCCGTGTAACTATCGTGTCAAAAAATCAAGGATATCTACACTAGATACAAGAGACATAGAGGATATCATAAATAAAAAACTATCAGAGAATGTACTCGCATGTGGTCCAGAGCAATAAATGTCAAACTGTGTCCGAACTAGTGTCACAGACCTATATATGGAATATTACATTAATACAAGATTATAGAATAAAAAATAAGTTAAACTAGTTCAATTCTAGGTCATGAAGCCATTTCTAAGTCAAAAAGTCAAACTACATCAACTCTAAGTCAAATCGGTCAAACTTGGTCAAACTATCTATTTCTAGGTTGCATGAGTCTGTCTCAATGATATTGGATTCTCCTAAAATTGACACAAAAATACACATAACTTCATCCATAGGCCTCCTATGAACCTAATTTCAATTCATATAGGTAGCATTTGCATGTGGGGTGGTTCCTTATGGTTAAATCTCAGATTTAAAGTCTAATTAAAGAGAAAAAACTGAATTGTACCTATTGGAAGATGGATTCCCAATGAAACCTCCAAATTTGATGAAATTTGCCTTCAACTAGTAGATCCTTGCTCCTCTTTGTAGATCTTTTTGTCCCCCTTCTAGATCCTTGCTCTACTAGTCTCTAATGGTGATTTGGAAGGGAATTGGAAAGAAATTTGGTAGGTATTTGATAGAATTTGGTTGAGAAAAAGTTTAGATCTAGATTTGGAATAAAAATGAAGAGAGAGAAAGTTTTTAACCCCTCTATATAGGCCTCACTTGTCCCCTCCCTCGAGATACTATGTAAAGTCTAAAATACCCCTTGGGGCCTCTCATGAAGAAATTAATTAAGGAGAAAATGTTCTAGTCTAATGGGTTTAACTTAATTAATCATCCTCCTAAGGAATTGGCTTATTATTGGGCTTAATTCTAACTAGAATTAAATATTGGTCCATGATTCTAATCAAAACTAGTTAGGTCCACTAATACAAGTCCTAAAATAAATCTAACATACTAAAAATAAATAAATAATATAATAAATAAATATTCAACATGCATAATATTTAATTAATTACCAAATGACTAAAATACTTTTTTTAGAAAATGTGTTAGTGACAAGAATTTATACTAATATGTACAAAACCCCTAAAATGAGTCACTGTATCATAGAGTATAATAAAATACCATGATATGATCTACTCTTGTCCAATTATGGATACGTAGCTAGTCTCACATACTCAATCTAAGTCTAATTAGATCTAATTAACGTAATGACAAATACTTGGTGCACCAATCTTGAAATTCCCCCAAATTGGGCATAAATCTCAATGTATAAGTCACAATAGGGGTCCTATGAACCTAGTTCTTGTTCCTATGGGTAGCCTTAAGCCATAAAAGGGTTTCTAATGGTCAAATGCATGAATTATAGTCTAAATCGAAAGAAAAATTAGAATTATATCTATTGGGAGATGGATTCTCAATAAAATGCTCAAATGTACACAATTAGGACACAAGCTCCTAGTCAATTCCTCCTTATCCAAGTGCTCCTTGTAATCCAATCTCCAATGCTCCTTAGATGGTGAAAATAGAAGGGAATAAGAATGATTTAAGGTAAATTGATGGAGGGATGAGTGTAATTGGAGAAGAACACAATTGGGGATCTAGATTAGAGTAAAATAAAGTGGAGAGAGAATGAAATCCCCCTTTCTGTGGCTGGCCCACTATTCCTCCTTCTCTAAGCAACACACAATGTCAAATATGCCCCCAATGATTATTTATGAAGAATATTTAATTAGGAGAGCTATATTAGGAAGCTTCTAATTCTAATGAAGACTAATTCTAATCTCCCAATTAATGAAAATGATTGAGTCTAATGAGCCTAGTCCAATATTTGGCTCAATGTGTCATATCATGTCTAATTAGGTCCACTAGTGTCAAGCTCAATAAATAGGGTAGTCCACTAACTAATAAATAATTAACACAATATAAAAAATATGATTACTATATGTAAATAATTTGTAATGACAAAAATACTCTCATATAGAAATATTGTAGTGACAGGGGGTCCTCGTGCAACCCGTCGTGCTTGCGGCTCCTTCTTATATTATGCCACCTTTGACTCGGTCTACGCTGGAGGAGATTGATAAAACTATGCAGATCTCTATACGGAGATTTTATATGTTTATTAGACAAGGGGTCGAGAGCGTCCTAGAGCGGAACAGGTCTTTTACCTGGGCCAAGCATTTTGCCTTGGGCCTAAAGAAGCATGGAAAATACGCATCCATGCGTCCAACAGCCATGCGCCCCAAAGTAAAACTCAGAAGAGATCGGGCCGCAGAGTCACCCTAAGGCCCAGAAAGGTGACATCCACGTATCCCAATTAACCGAAACAGCTTTGGCCACAGATGGACCTGGCAAGCATCCACAACATGATCATCTCTGACACAGAATTCTGATAAAAAAGATTTTTTGAATGCCTCAAAATACGAGAACATACTAAACGACAGAAGTCTCATATCAGCACAGAACTTTACTCTCGATGGAAGTGCAGCACCATGTGTACAGCACAACTGGCCCCATGCATCCCAGACTCTATGTGTTCCATGCGTCTCAGGACCCATGCGTCCCAGACCCAATGCATTCCATGCGTCTCTGGCCCCATGCATCCCATGCGTCCCTGGCCCCATGTATCCTAGGCTCCATGCGGTCCATGCTTCTCTGGCCTCATGCATCCCGGACTCCATGCGTCACATGCTTCTCTGGCCATATGTGTTTCAAACTTCAAAAAGACCAAATCTTGTTGTTACAACATGAGTGATTCTCTCCAACCAAGTACGGACCATATGTCAAGCTGACCAAGTCACACCCATAAAGGACGAGGACCACGTGACAGTCTGACCCACTCACGGTTACAGTTATACCCTATTAAGGAGTCACATGTTGCACCCTCTAGCATCCATACGACCCAACATATGCGCCCCAAGGATAACTATATATACTCGGGTGGCCTACCCAAAGAGGAGAGGACAGACAGGGGTCGCTCAATACACAGAGAGAGAGAAAATTGAGACGAGCAAAGAGAGAACATAAGCTTCTTCACCCTGCATCGGATCATCAATGGAGTAAAGGAGCCGCCATAGCACTCTTTATCCATCGTCACACCCTATATCAAAATATTGTACTTAGATTATTCTTTTTATGATTCTTTGTACTCTTTTTCGTTCCTTAAATACAAAGTTTGCAAGAACACATTTAATGGCGAACAAGATGGCGACTATGTTTGGGACATCTTTCTCCTCTGATGAGAAAGTTATGACACAATCCGACACAGCCAAGCTCGGATCAACTCAAAGAATGCTGGTGGTCCACTTCGACTAGCAGGCTTTCGAGGAGATGCTCTCAGAGGGAAGCGCTAGTCCTCCAAGGCTAGCAAAGCCTAAGAAGACCCACAGAACGTGGGTTACAAAGGTCGTTGTGTCTCACCCATCTGTGGAGCATGCTCGCCCTCTCTCTCTCTCTCTCTCTCTCTCTCTCTCTCTCTCGACCGCAGGGACCGTACATCATGCGTCTACCTCTCATGCGGCAGCCTCCTCGGACAAGGAATATGCTCAACACCCAAACTCTAGCAAAGTAAAATACTATGATGCCAGAAGTTCAGGTACTGAGACATGTTCCATGCGGCCACAGTAGATGCCGCATAAGTCAGCGATCACAGGCCAAAGTCCACATAAGGCACCGATCGTTGGTCGCAGGAAAATATCCACATGCGACTAGGACAGCCGCAGAAGTTCCATTTTTGACCAAATTTCATGCAGCGCTGACTCTATTTGCCTTGCTAAAAAAGGAAAAGATGTGAACTTGGACTCTTTCTACTATGCACCGACGTGTGCTAGGAGGAAGAAGTCTAGGGCAATGCGAGCTCGCCAAGCTCAAGAAATTATTCATTCGGCCAACCGCCAGCAGGCGTCACTTACTATGCATGCCCCTGATGGAAAGTCATACAAACAAGCCCAAGCATCCAGCCCGCAGCGGTAAATAGGCAGGGTTCATCTCAAAAGTCTTCTACTGACGATCTGGAGAAAGTTCTTATACGAACCCTAGATCAGGGAGCAAAATCAACACCTACGCGCCCATGTGCTCGATCTACCCGGGCTCATAAAGAGGGTGCAAAGGTGATTCAGCACTCGCTTGACTTGCGCATTGTGATTAATCACAAGCTCAAAGCGAGGGAAACAACTATGGCAGATGAAGTATCCTCCCCAAGGCATTACTGTGCCAACATTATCATCAACTGATGCTGTAACAAAATAATAGTACCTATAAAGGCACCCAGCCGGCAACAACCCAGAGATCAGGTGCAAATACCAGAGGAGGAGCTACCATTCACCTCATGTTACTCTACTTTGAAGGACCCTTCCACCGTGGGAGGAAGAAAGTCCAGCACCTCCATTCCGTCACTCTCAACCAGCGCATTGAGAAGGCGACTACCAGAAGGACCAGCAGCGGGACCTGCAGAAGGTATTTTCCAAGGTACCCGCTCCAAGAAAAGTCATCATCCATTGGGGGTAGTTCTTCCTCAGGACCCCTGGGGGTTGCAAAAGCTGGGGGTAGTGATCCCCCGGACATATACAATAATCCGACGTTCCAGGAAAGCGTTGATTCCCAAGGAACCTTCTATGTCCCTGGGGTGGCCACCCTCGTCAAAATGATGTAGCCTCATATGTTGGGGGTAGTATACTCTCCGAATCCGAGGAGGAAGAGACGCTACCTGATGACTACTCCCGACAAGAATCTGAGATAGAAAGTGCGACATCCACTGCACCATCCATCTCTTCCAATGTGAGGACTGTATACATGGCAGGGGACGATCACAAAGGCCCCAGCGACCGATAATTTCTCGAGGCTCTTGAGATCATGATGCAGACTGTGAGTTCATCAATGCAAGTCCTAACTCAGGCAATGCTAGAAATTAAAGCACATATGGCTTCCCAATCGGCAAGGGTTTCTGGACAAGCAAGCTTGGACCCTGGGACCAACGTGGACTCTGACTCAACCGCTCCATCCATAGACGATAATCACCCTCTGCCTGTCTCATCTGCCCCTTCCTCTCGATACCCTTGAACTCCCGAGATATCATCCTCTTGAAGTCAACTATAGTGCCTGACCTCTGCTGTTGTTGCTGGCCATGATGCTGCTGTAGGGATACCTGGTGAGCATTCTCCATGCTCTCTCACATTAGCTCAGTCTGCGCTTGGTGCGCCTCTGCCTGCTTGAACACATTGGGCCTCTGCCGTCATCCTCTGGGCATCTACCATACCCTAGATCAAAGTAAAAATATGTGCCCCATCAGCAGGCACACCTCCAGAAAAAGAAATCTACGGCGAGAGAGGAAGGTCCTCAGCAAAATCTGGAACAGCCCTCTGGAAAGGTGGGGGAGGAGGACCCCCGAAAGCTGTTGAAACTCCTGTGCAGACAGAAGATGAAGGAACAATCCCTGCCACTCCCTGTGTAGGAGGTCAAGAAGTCGCTGACCTCTCCGACATGGCAGCTGCTCCTGATCGCTGCGATCTAGTCTTCGACGGCATCCTGAAGACGGATCAAAACAAGAAGAAGTCATTAAGGCACAAGAAAATGATATCATCAAGGAATGGAAAAATATTCAAAGAAAGCAATACTCAGAAGGAATTGCAATATCAATAGATTAGAAGTATTGCTAATTGTGATTGAGTATTCACTCTCATCCTATTATACTATATCCTAGATCCTATCACAGTCTCGTAGTAGTATAACTAAGTCATTGCACTACCATACATCGCTCTAATTGCGTAGGTTCGAGACCTGCATGGGCCACCACTAAAATGTGTCACGACCCACACTCGATATAGGGGCACGAGTATGCGGGTACGTCCATCCTAAGCCGCAGCATCGGTGGTAGAACGTTGTCTAGGTCATAATACTATCTAATCAATCTCACACGAATATCCAACTCCATAAGGAGATACAGATATAACAATATAATATAAAATACTCAACCACAGAAATAAAGCACGATAAGATATCGAAAGAAATAATCGAAACACAACTACAAAGTCTAAACAACAATATAATCTAACTTCAAACAATGTCCAAGTCTCAATATATGCCGAAAACAAATTCAGTCCCAAAATCTGGAAAAAGTAATAACTAATATATCTAGTGATTCCGGCTAGACCTTCCGGCAATCACACCTGAGCTACAAGGTCCAAGGCTGCAGCTACTCTCCCTGTGGTCCGTAATATGTCGGACACCAGTTCTCTAAGTCGCTGTCTAAAAATATATCCAGTCAGGATTGGAGTAAAGTACAACCCAATAGCAGTTTTAATTAATTTACAAGGACTATAAAACAATAAATAGATGATGCTATATACTGAGAGAAAATAATAAACTGATGCAATAGAAAATAATAAAGAGAACATGTATTGTAAGCAATAAGGTATTGCCAGTACATATATAAAATAAAGAGAAAGGAAACACAATATCATATTCAAGGCAATATAATATATGAAGCTGAATATGAAGAACTATAACTGTTTTAAGTGTTTGAAATACTAGTTTCGATATGTGATCGGCTTTGAAACTTGTACGATAGCTATATGGTCTGGCTAATCATACTTGAGGGATATGATTAACACTAACAATATTTTATAATTTACAATAGGAATATGATCATATCTCTTACTAGCAATTTCTTCCGCCCCAACTAGTACAGTGGATCCAACTATGACATTATGATACACGATCATTGTCCAATAATAATACCATGTACAATGTCTAATATCAATGTCGTGTATGATGTTAATACGATAACCATTGTAACATCTCATGACTGAAGATCCAAGCTATATACTAGTCCGTGTACCATAGTGTCAAGAATCAGATGCAATATTTCTAAGTACTTGAAATATAAAAAAATTATCAAATAATGGAAACTATTAGAGAATGTATTCGTCTGAGGTCCTGAGCTGACAAAACCAATTTGTGTCTGGACTTGAGTCAAAGTGACCTATATATAAAATTCTATGTCATTTGGTGTAATGAAATGATAAACAATTTTAAATAAGCTAATTATGGTTTTCTAGGTCAAGAAGAGTCAAACTAGGCCAACACCCTGATTCTTAGTTCAGACTAGTTTCTAGGTTGATTATAAGGCTAAACTAGTTAATACTAGGTGATACTAGGTCTATACTAAGGTGTTCTAGCTTATACTAGTTAATACCTAGCTTAGATATACTAAACATCATACTTGGATTATTTATAATTATCTAAATTATGTATGCTAGTATTACATAGAGTACCTTAACTAGATACTTAGTGTTTAGTTGAATACCTTATACTAGTTCTATACCTTAATACTTACACATGATACCCATGCTATGATACTCATCCTAATACCTGACACTAATCATATGCCTTGGCATTTGACACCTAGATACCCAAGTAGCAATGTATTGGTATCACACCATCACCTGATGCTCTCAGACCTGGTGCATCAAGTGCACCCTCGACTGATACCAAAACCTGATACTTATATGCATCTTAGATACTCAGGTCTGAACCTACACTAATACCCAAGTGTACACAAGGGCACACCCGACCTAACTCACAGATGTGCATTGGATCACATGCACAGACCTGGTCCTATATTTTTTCCACTGCAACAACCAAGACTTGTCTTACCTGAGCCCCACGTCACCTCTTAAGTAACATAGGCAATGCCCTCAACCTTAGCTGAGACCAAGTTCTAACATCTGACATCTTAATTAATTCTAACCTCTGCACCTACATCTTACTGCTACTAATACATGTTCCTTCCTAAATTCGCCCATACATCGAGACATCACTTCCCAACTGTAGTATTGCACCCTTAATGCATCTAACCCTTACCAATACCCAGATTCTATGATGCACCAACACACATACTTAACTGGCAATATACGGTTGTTGATACCCAATCCTCAACTCTGGAAACCTGCCTAGTGTAGTTCACTGCTTGCCTAACACACCCAGTCCAATACCATCTACTGCAATTAACTGGCACAACTTATGCTTGAAGTGCTGCACAGTTCCTCTAACAGAACATCTCCATTGCAGTGCTCATACTATACTACCCTTCTTCTTCCTATGGGTAGTCCTTAACCATGGGTAGGTTTCTAGGGGTTTATTTTACCATTAAAAACTGAAATAACAAGCGGGACAAGAGTTTTACCTATTGGGAGGGTGAATCCCAATGTCTTCCACCAAATGGACACAAATGAAAGTTGGACACAATCCTCAAGCCAATGCTTCCCTCCTCAAGTGCTCCTCTAGCAATTCCAAGCTCCTTAGCCTCCTTGGAATGAGAACGAGAGGGATAAAATTTGGGAATAGAGAAATTAGGGTTTGCTATCTAATTTGGGGATAAAAATAGAAATAAATGGAGGCTACTCATGAATGGAGAGGTTTATATAAACTTTCTCTTAGGGTTAAGGTTAGGGTTAGGTTGAGAAATGTTTGTATTGACTCAAGTGCCCCTCTCATTCCTTCATGAATAGGATCTACTAAACCATAAGAGAAATATTTTATTCTTGAGTCTAAATAGGTTTAATAGAATTA
This sequence comes from Iris macrosiphon, assembly GCA_036927795.1. Lineage (NCBI taxonomy): Eukaryota > Viridiplantae > Streptophyta > Magnoliopsida > Asparagales > Iridaceae > Iris > Iris macrosiphon. The sequence goes on along the minus strand of JAYESA010000017.1, from coordinate 32,622,846 downwards.
ATCTAGTCATGATTAACTATTTAATTGAGTCAATGGGTCAAGTCTAGTGTGGTCCACTAATGTCAAGTCTAAATAAAATAGACTAATCAACTAACAATAATAATAGTAACAATATATATAACATGCACATTATAAAATAAAATATACATAATATTTATAATAATAAAAAATGATTAAAATATCCCTATTCTGAAAATGTGGTAGTGATAACAGCCACGATGGAATAGGGAAGAAGGCCTTAGTGGCCAACTTAACCAAGAAGTCCGAGCAAAAGCCGGCTGAGGTTCCAAAGTCCAAGGAGACATACTCCTTCGAAGATGACGATGTCATGCCCATCTTTGACGTACTGATGAAGGGTGGTAAACTCCGCTCCCCGACGTCAAATGCCTTATTAAGGCAGCAGAGATAAATAATCTGAAGTACAACCACTACCATCGTTACGTCCATCATGCGACGCGGGACTGCTACACGCTAAAGCGGTACATCCAGCGTCTGCTCGACACCAAGGCCCTCACCTTGGATATCGATGACAAGACGGTTGCCGCTAACATGGTATCGCTCCAGTTCAACAACTTTTCGACGACAGAAGCCGAGGACGAGGTAATCTCAATTCTCCAGAAAATGATGGAGGTCATCAATCTTCTGCCAGCTCGTGACCAAACGATCGGGCTACCACCTCTCACCACTCCACGTGGGGAGGTCATGTTGGTTCACCCAGATCATGCTCCAGAATTGATGCAGCAGACAACACCTTCTGCCACCAAGGACAAAAATCCAAGTCCTGCTACACGGTTTCCCTCCTATCTGAGAAAGCTATAGCAGGAGCAACGAGGTCAGGCTTGACCTACCAACGCGAGTATGACACCCTGATGATGGTGTACTCCCCATTATCGTACCTACAAAATCGGATCCGGGTCTATCCCAACCTCCGCCAGCGGATAAGTCCAAGCAGAAAGTGTCATGCCCCGGTCCCAAAATACGTAGGACTAGGAATATGTAACACGCCCAGCCGTATGTATACGAACTCCAATATATGGAAACCATATACACACGTACGCTGTACATGAATATCCAATCCACCAGTGGTAATATACTGTCACAACAAGTCACACACAATCTATATCTCATCCACAGCACAAATAATAAGTAGGAATAAAGAGCTGAATAATAACTGAATATCCAAGATGAGTATCTATTCTGATAGTCGGGTGGAAACAAATCTACTACAAAATGACTATATTGAAGTAGCAACATGGATCTCTAAACAGCGATAATAAAATCACAGATACTCCGAGGGTAAGACATCCCCAGTCTGGTAAGTAGAGTCAGGACCAGGTTCGTACTCCTGCGGATACTCCTACTCATCCATATCTAGATAGGGACCAGGTCCTCAAAGGGACGTAACAAGATACATAATAACATGCCAATAAAGTACTGAAAAGTAAACATCCAATGGATCGCCTAACCGTCTAAGTGAATGCAATTTGAGAATAACTTTCCAACACGTGGGCTATCTGGCCAATAATAGGATTGGCATGATTCTCTCGGATAATCAGGGGCCTACAAGCATGTCATCTTTTGAACGGCAGAGGCCGCCTGAAAATATATAGTGGTCATCATCACACGTTTCTCCGGCAGAGAATCCGGGCGTACAGGAGAAAAGTGCAAAGGAGCCCAAATGCCTTACTTATTTGTTCTCCCCACCCCATGCTCTAGGCATGTCATATTTATGACACGATAAAACCTCTAAATAACTGCCAGGTCTACTAGCATACAAAGTTTCTATCAGCAGTCATTCCTAATGCATGGCTCATACGTACAGGCGGCCAACCCAATACATAGTCCGGGATCTATATGAGACTCATAACTCGTGTAACAACTGTGTCACGGCCAATGAACCTAATGATGCTTCATAATAATAGGACAGTCTCATAAACAAGGTCCAATACAAATACATAAATAAAACATGATACCGTCTTTGCACCCAAGTTTCCTTGGACGCACAATTTATTTAGCAATAAATGAACTAATTAAGCAGAAAATAAATTATGCAGGCAACATATGGAATATAAATAATAGTACGAAGGCAAGGTATACTTGCCGAGCAAGAATTCCGTATAGTGCAAGCGTCCACAACAGTGTTTAAGTTTAGGTATAATAAGTGGGATTAGTGTTTGGGAGAGTTGTAATAATATATATAAAGAGAGAGAGATAAGAGGCGGTGGATGCTGCTGCCATTTCTTCCTTTCATTGGTTTTGATTTTGGTTGAGGGGTGTTTAGTAATACTAGTGTTTAAGAAGCGGTAGAATAAGAGGGCTCACACGCGCGGAGAAGAAAAAGGGAAGTTGGTTTGCTATTGCTGCTGTTGACATTTGTTCTATGCGGGTTCGGGTGCAAGCGGGTAGTGGGTTTAGGAGTTGCAGTTTGGATTTCGGTTTGAGATCCAATAAGATTTTTCTTTTCTAATTAATTATATATATATATATATATATATATATATATATATATATATATATATATTTACATATTTATATATAGAAAAATCTAAAAATTGTATTGGTGCACACCATTAAGCTAACAACTGTCCAAAGGGTCTCCTACATGGAATAAATTAGAAAAAATTTATAATGGCTCCATAAATCTCCTAGATGCACAAACACCTTAAATAAATATTAAATAAAATCTATCTCCTCTATTTAGCTCATAATTACCATAAATAATTAATACGGTTTTCAGAATTAGGAGTTTTACATTCTACCCAACTTATAAAAAATTTGTCCTCGAAAATAAAACTAAGCCACGGTAGAAAGTCAAGAATGGTATAAGATATAAATTAACAAAGTAAATTTATACCTTGGTCTGCGAATAGGTTCAAAAAACGTTGGCGCGTGTCATCCTCGTGCTCCCAAGTAGATTCTCCTGGCGCACCATGCTTCCATGCTATGCGGACCAAGGGAATAGACTGGTTTCTCAATATTTTCTCTCGACGATCAAGGATTCCCATGGGTTGCTCTTGATATGACAAGCTCGGCCCAATGGTGATCTCCGAATGGTCGAGAACATGACTTCTGTCTGCCACATATCGCCTGAGCTATGACACATGGAATACGTCATGTACTCCCTCAAGTGAAGGTAGTAGCGCAAGTCGATAAGCCACTTCTCCCACTCTCTCTAGCACGTCAAATGGTCCAATATACCTTGGACTTAACTTATCGTGCCCTCCGAATCGAATGGTGCCTCTGGTAGGTGATATCCTTAAGAAGACATGATCGCCCTCTTTAAACTCCAAGGGACGACGATGAAGGTCTGTCTATTGTTTATGCCTGTCTTGCGCTGCTCGCAAGTGTCCTTGTATCTTCTTAACTGTCTCAACGATGTTGACCACTAACTCTGGTCCCAGAATCTGACGTTCTCCCACGTCACTCCAACACACAGGAGACCTACACTTTCTTCCATACAATGCTTCAAACAGAGCCATCTGGATGCTCGCCTGATAGCTATTATTGTAAGAAAACTCCAGAAGGTGTAGTTGGTCCTCCCATGATCCTCCAAAGTCTAACATACAAGCCCTCAACATATCCTTCAATGTCTGAATAGTACGTTCTGACTGCCCATCTGTTTGCGGGTGATAAGATGTACTGAATTTCAGACGAGTTCCAAGACTTTCTTGCATGCTCCTCCAAAAGTGCAATATAAAGCGTGAATCTCTGTCTGATATAATGTTGACTGGTATGCCGTATAATCTCACGATGTGCCTCATATATAAGTCAGCCAAAGCTTCTGTAGATTGGCCAACTCTAAAAGGCAAGAAATGGGCTGACTTGGTGAGTCTATCTACTATTACCCATACTGCATCTTTACCACTTGGACTCTTGGGAAAACCCGTGACGAAGTCCATAGTGATGTGCTCCCACTTCCACTCTGGAATCAGAAGTGGTTGCAATAACTCTGCTGTTCTCTGGTGCTCCTCCTTTACTTGCTGACATACCAAATATTTAGCTACAAAGCGAGCTATCTCTCTTTTTATTCTATGCCACCAAAAGTGCTGTCGTAAATCTCGATACATCTTGGTGCCTCCAGGATGAATAGAATATATCGAACTATGAGCTTCTGTCATCAGCTCCTGTCGAATCTCTCCATTTGGAACATAAAGACGATCACCACATTGTAATATCCCATCATCATGGATGCGCAGTCCTGTCTGTTCTTCGACCTCTGTTCTTTCCTTTAATCTTCTGAATCTGGCGTCTGTAGGCAATGCTGCCTTGATTCTTTCTACTAGTGATGATTGTACTTGCAAGTTAGTTAGTGTCCCGTTTGCTCCGGGTAATATCACTTCAATACCAAGACCTTACAAGTCCTTTAATAATTCCCTTTGTGCTGTCAAGAAATAAGTTGTTGGTTTTTGGCTTAACGCGTCTGCTATAACGTTAGCCTTGCCTGGGTGATAATGTAGCTCTATCTTAAAATCTTTCATCAACTCGAGCCATCGACGTTGCCTCATATTTAACTCCTTCTGCGTGAAAACATACTTGAGGCTTTTGTGGTCTGTATAGATTTCTACTCGTTTCCCATATAAGTAATGTCTCCATAGTTTCAGAGCAAATACAACGGCTGCAAGTTCTAAGTCATGAGTTGGATAATTCTTCTCATATACTCGTAACTATCTAAATGCATATGCAATCACCTAGCCATGCTGCATCAATACGCATCCCAAACCTTTCCCTGATACGTCACTGTAGATCACATAGCCTTCTGATCCTGATGGAATAGTTAATACTGGTGCTGAAGTCAGTCACTTCTTTAACTCCTCAAAAATGGCTTGACACTAGTTGGTCCATATGAACTCTTGATCTTTGCAAGTCAACCGAGTCATAGGTGTTGCTATACTTGAGAAGTTCTCTACGAACCGTCGGTAATATCCCGCAAGTCCGAAAAAACTTCTCACCTCTGCTGCTGATTTAGGAACAGGCCATGTCTCGACTGCCGAGATCTTTTCTGGATCAACAGAAATACCATCTCCTGTAACAACATGCCCAAGAAATAAAACTCTGTCCAAGAAGAACTCACATTTACTGAGCTTCGCATATAACTGCTCTCTTCTTAATGTCTCTAGAATAATCCGCAGGTGCTTCTCGTGCTCCTCGTGGCTCTTCGAATAGAAAAGTATATCATCTATGAAGACGACCACAAACTGGTCCAAATACTGATGGAAGACTCAATTTATTAAGTCCATAAAGATAGCTAGAGCATTGGTCAATCTAAATGGCATGACTAGAAACTCGTAGTGCCCATATCTTGTCCGGAATGCGGTCTTCGAATGTCCTCCTTTCGTACCTTTACCTGGTGATATCCCGATCTCAAATCTATCTTTGAGAACATCTTGGCTCCACTAAGCTGATCAAATAGGTCATCAATGCGTGGCAGTGGATATTTATTCTTTATTGTCACTGTATTCAAGGCTCTATAGTCAATGCACATACGCACTGACCCATCCTTCTTTGGTACAAACAACACTGGTGCTCCCCAGGGTGATGCACTTGGTCGGATAAAACCTTTCTCTTCTAGTTCTTTCAACTGTGTCTTTAGTTCATCCATCTCCCTTTTTGCCAGTCTATAAACATGTGATGCTATGGGTGCTGCTCCCGGTGTCAATTCAATTGAGAACCCTACGTCTCTATCTGGGGGTAGTCCTAAAAATTCTTCTGGAAAGGCGTCTTAGAATTCTGAAATAATGGGATGATAGACAACATCATCCATTGCGAGCTGCATACCATCAAGGATTTTGGTGGATCCTCGTGCAAACTCAAGTTCAGGCTAGCCTGGTACTTTGAAAAGAATGCTTCCTCTAAAGCAATCGAAGAAAGCGTGGTACTTGCTCAGCCAGTCCATTCTAAGCACAATATCAAAAGTTGGCATCGGAAGGACTAAGAGTCAGGCATTCATCTCTCTGCCACGTATCACTATAGGACACGATCTACAAATTCTACTAACAGGTACAACTCCTCCCCCGATAAAAATTCTAACACAACTAGGTAAAGGTGTAGAGGCAATATTGTATTTAGCAATAAAACTAGATGATATTAATGAGTGGGTGGCTCCCGTATCAAACATTGTCACAGCAGGAAAAATAAAAGCAAGAGTGATACCTGATCAATCTCTTGATTTATGTCATCCACTTCCATTGCAAAAGCTTGTTCGTTCCTCTGTGGTTGCCCCTGTCTAGCTCTCGCGAATTAATCCTCCTGTGCAGGTAGCGGTGGTCCTCGTTGAAATTCCCCTGCTGCTGGAGGTCGAGGTGCTCCTAGTCTCATCATTTGCTGAGCTGGCTTCGGTGCTGGAAGCACTAGCCTCTGTGCTGGGGTGGAAGTGTCGATGCCTGTTGCATAGGACAGTCTTTCATCATATGCTCTCCGAAACCACATCTCATATACTATCCCAAAGGGATCCGACAGTTGTAGAAGCATAAAAAATACGCCGGATGACTATACACGGCATATTGGTGTAGAGCAGCGTAAGCAGAAGCCTTCAAAGCCATCAAGCGTGCAACAGAGCTCTTTCTGCTAAAATGTAGCATGAAATATGAAAGAAGGACCATCCGCGTAAGGCAGTACGTCCAAGCCGCTTCAGCGTAAACAGGGTGCCTGATCGCCTCCAGGGCATAAAACTTATCCTCTTTCAGACGCAGCATTGAGGTGTACAAGAGACCCTTCGTATTCTCCGAAGTGAACCTGTCAGACCCTGCAATGAACCTGACGTCTGGACTTCTGACAAAGGGATACGGCTCGACTACCCAAACGACGGCTATAATGATGGCACAGCACTGCGACCCAGGCCGTCAAATACCGCCATCCCCTTTGCGTAAACTACTTTTTACAAGCACGAAGGGATACGCTGCCTTGTTTTACACAGGCAGACACGAGCTGTTTACGTTCTGCAGTAGACAAACCGCCTGCCACATCAAAAGCTGCACTCCGTACAGGGTCGAGGCACGTCTCTACGTCCAAATGCACAGAACGGTGACAGTTTCTCAAGGCACGTCTCTGCGACTGATGCGCAGAAGGGGTTGCAGACCTTCAAAGACATGCCTCCACATTTAATGCACAGGATGGTGGCAAATCTCGACATTTAAAGCAAAAGATTTGATTATATCTTCAAAAGCCGTAATTTCGGCTAAGACGTCCCTATCAGCACTCTGGCACGGTACGCAGCGACTTCTACGCCCATCCAGCTCCTACGCCTACTCGGTCTCTATGACCACTCGGCTTCTACGCCTACTCGGCTTCTACGCCTGCTCGGCTTCAACGCCCATTCGGCTTCTACGCCTGCTCGGCTTCCACGCCTTCTCGACTTCAACGCTCATTCGGCTTCTACGCCTGCTCGGCTTCTACGCCCATTCGGCTTCTACGCCTGCTCGGCCTCTATGACCACTCGGCTTCTACGCCTACTCGGCTTCTACGCCTGCTCAGCTTCAACACCCATTCGGCTTCTACGCCTGCTCGGTTCAACGCCCACTCGATCTCTATGACCATTCGGCTTCTACGCCTGCTCGGCTTCAACGCCCATTCGGCTTCTACGCCTGCTCGGCCTCTATGACCACTCGGCTTCTACGCCTATTCGGCTTCTACGCCTATTCAGCTTCTATGCCGGATTGATAACTATTTGGCTTCTATGCCATGGTGACAGACATTTGGCTTCTATGCCAACCTCTTCTACACAATGGATACCTACCTACGTGGCTTCTACGTCATGATCTTCGTAGCGATTATACGCATTTTGTCCCTTAGTTGGACCCGCGTCACACGCTCATTCAAAGGATCATCTATACGCAGGCATTGGTTACTTTAACCGTTGTGTAAAAGGGTGCTGTACTTTCCACTCCTAGGTTTCTACACCGACCGAGTGGTCACTGTCACTAAAACTCTATAAATAGAGACCTCTATCAATGAGGAAAAAGGTGGACAAATTGGAGGGCCGAAGAAATTAAGGTCGAAAAGTTGGTCAAGAAACCAATATCAGATCCAAGGTCAAGAGAGAGAGAAAGAGAGAGAGAAGAATCCGAAGCTCAGGCAGAGAGTAGGGATCGACGACTTTGGCATCGTGCATCCACCCTCTTTCGCAACCTTCAAAGCTGCTTCCTGTCTTCTACGACACTTCTTCAACATCGTGTGGTCCAAGGGCTAAAGTGATCGACTGCAGATCAGACACCTATAGCAATATTTACCCAGATTAAATAAATTATACTCCCATATCCTCGTATAGGATCAAATTGTACAAGTTTGTTTGTAAATCAAAGAAGGCGGGTTTCGTATAAACCCTATCCTGAATACATTCTTCATTCTTTCGTTTAATACCACAAACAAGATGGCGACTCTGCTGGGGACGTCTTTCTCTTCTGATGAGGAAGTAATTGCTCAACACGATGCGGTATCTGTAGAAACCGTGAAGAAGACACTGGTCATCCAATTTGACCAGTCTGCCTACGAAGACATGCTTCGAACCGGGGGTAGCTCTCACCCTCTCTCCGTCCAAGACAACAGGAACCTGCGCAAAGTCTGGATGCCCAAGACATCCTCTACCATTCCTGTGGACTCTCTGATCTCTCCGATCTCTTCGACCTATCCGACCAATGAGGTTGTAGCCTTGCTCCCTCCGTGCCCCGTACGTAAAATTCAGTCTTCCGCTACGCGCGGTACAGACAAAACTTTGGGCAAAGCCTCAGCGCTGACCCAGAAGTATCCACTGCGCTCTACGCGTAGGAACCAGTCTCCCGCTACGCGCGGTACAGACGAAACTTCGGGCAAAGCCTCAGCGCTAACCCAGAAGTATCCACTGCGCTCTACGCGTAGGAACCAGTCTCCCGCTACGCGCGGTACAGACAAAACTTCGGGCAAAGCCTCAGGGCTAACCCAGAAGTATCCACTGTGCTCTACGCGTAGAAACTAGTCTTCCGCTACGCGCGATACAGACCAAACTTCTGATGATGCCTCAGCGCCAAATCGGAAGTACAAATCATGCTCCATGTGCAAGACAACATCTGACCTCTACGGGGAACCAGATGAGCGCTGTGATTTCCGCAAGGGGAAGTAAGCGACAGAGTACTCAACTTCTCGACCGTTACGCCAGCGAAGGAACAATATGCCTACCCTCCGGATTATGCGAGAAGCCGATGGCGGACTGAGGACCTCTTCAGCTTTACGCCAGTCTGAGCAGATCTCCAAGTTACGCCAGGCAAAGTCCCTCAGCGTAAAATAAGCTCAGGTTGCTGGAAGACACCCTCCCAGGGGGTTATCCACCACCCGGATGGCCGATCTGTTGTATACGGGCGGCACAAGGAAGACCTTCCGCACGCCCACCAGTGGGAACAGAAGGAACAAGCCGTCATCTTTTTCTTCTGCAACTTCCCCTGACCTGCGCAAATACCTAATCCAGAAGCGTAGGGAGAGGGGACCTTCCAACATGTCTATTACGCCTCCTGCCGAGCACTGTTGTAATAGTCATAAGATTATGATTAACTGCTGCTGTCCTAAGGCAAAACGATCGGTTTTCGACCGGTTGAGCTACTCTCTGTCTTTTCAGGAAGAAGAGCCCACGCACGCACCCGTGAACATGGCCTCACATGCGCCTAGAGGAGGGTCGAGCTCAAGACGTCATCCCTCTAGGCCTCCGAGCCGAAGGAGATTCAACGACCTCGTCAGGAACGCTGAAGCCGGGGTATTCCAAAACACCCGTGCAAGGTCATAGCAACCAACATCGTACTCATCTGATTCAGACACTAGGGGTCACCAGTCTCCCAGATCAGATACCGAGAGTATAGAGTCGACTTCTGCAGCGACCTATACTAATCCTTCAATGACGCCTAGGGAAACGGGAGTTTACGCCATTGAAGATGAACGCGAGGAAGCTTCGCCGTCAGGAAACGCGGAACAACGCATCACTGTGCTGGAGACATCTCTAAAACAAATAAAATCCATGATGGAGAACATGTACCAGATGATGCTAACTCAGTACGCAGCTGTCATTGCTCAAGCATCGATCCCGCCAACTCAGATACGTGTGGGGGTGGACTTACCACCATCCAACCCAAGCCAACAGCCTGCTCTAAATCAAGAGTCAGCAGTTCCTCCGCTTCCTCACTCAGAGAATGCCTTACCTCCCGCTGGAGTGACGATACAACCAACTCCGCACTACACCGTAGTCCCGCTTTTGACTGAAAATCTGATACAGGCAGTACGGGAGTTGAAAGCCCAGTTTGACGCCTTGAAGCACAAAGATCAGCTCAAGAAACTGGGAATCAACCAGCCTTACCCAGCTATCTGGGAAGAAGTCCCTTTTCCTCTGAGGTACAAACCTCAGACTATGGCTCTGTTCGAGGGAAAAATATTACCAAGTCAGTACATGAACTATTTCAGTATGATGACGGTGTTGCTACAAGGGAACGACGCTCTCCTCACTCGGGTGTTCAAAGGCTGCCTCTCAGGAGTAGCCTATCAGTGGTACCGTAGCTTGGCGGACAACTGCATTACCTCCTTCGAGGACTTCAAAGCTTTATTCTTCACGTGATTCTACGAGGGTGGAATGGACATGTCTATGTCCTCTCTCATCGAAGTCAAGCAGAGGGAAAACGAGGACGTTCGCACCTTCGTCGAACGTTTTCGTCATGCCACCTTACAGATGCCTCCAGGAGTTCCAGACTCTGTATTAGTAGACATTTACAGGAAGAACCTCCTTCCCGTAGTTTCGGTGTTTACAGGACCATATCAGTTCCATGATTGGCCCTCGTTCATCATCTCGGCAGTGGCCGCCGAAGACAACAGTCGCAAGGCGCGCGACAATGGCATTATGATCTCCGCCTCTGATAGAGGCAAGAGGTCATCTCCCAGCAGCGACCATCCTCGCAGCTCTAAGAAAAAAGAAGCTCTGGCGGTCAATACGTCCAGACAAAAGACTGCGGTGACCACGCAAACGAGACCCGGGACTTCCAGGCCCGTCGAAGTCTACTCTTTTGACGACGACGATATCCCAAGTATATTCGAGTGTCTCGTCAAGAGTGGCAAGATTACCCTTCCGGAGCTAAGGCGGCCCCAAGAAGTCGGCAGTACTGACGACCCCAAATACTGCATCTTCCACAGATACGTACACCACCCAATGAAGGCGTGTTACATACTGAAAAGGAAGATCCATGGGTTAATCGATGCTAAGGCCATCACTCTGTACAACACCGAGAAGACGGTCACGGCCAACATGATCTCTCTGCGGTTTGGCGATCTGCCTTCCCAAAAGGTCTCGGACGGCGTCACACCCATTTCTTGGACCACGATGAACATCATCAATCTCCCTCCAGCTAGGGGTCAAAATCATGACCTGGTACCCCTAACCACCCGGCAGGACAAGATTATGTGGGTTCACCTGGATTTGGTGTCAGAGCTCGAGGAGGAGACTAAAGCTACCAAGGCTACATATAGAAAGAGCTCCAAATGCAAACCATGCCATATGGTCGTAACTTCTTCGCCATCAGACGAAGACGAGGTATTTGTTGCAACCCGTTCAGGAAAAGCCCACCTCAACGACTACGGAGCAAGTCAGGAAGATGCACCGGCGGACGCCTCGGTTGCCAAACCTTCAGGACCAGGCCCCGTCGTACCAGATGCCAGCCCTTCAAAACCGACTCCGACGGACAAGGGAAAGCAAAGAGAAGTACGCTTTGATAAACCTATGAAAAATATTCCAAACAAAGGTTTTGAGAAGCCCTACAACTTTGACATCCTGGCCCAACTGGCTAATACACCAGCCAGGCTCTCCATCTTTGAGCTACTCAGGCTCTCCCAAGACACTCGTCTAGCCCTGAGTGAAGCGCTGATGCAGGCAGAGGCATACTTGACCCAGCTCAAGTCCCCCGGCGAAGAACCAGTGGCGTGTCCTCAATGCCACAGTGTGATGGAGGTGGTCCCAAATATCACTTTCACCCAAGACGACATGCTGTTAAAGCATAACAAGCATGACAGGCCCCTCTATTACACCGGGTACGTCGGTTCCATGGAGGTCGATCGGATTTACATAGATCCGGGATCGTCGATCAGCATCATCCCTCACAGTCTGCTCAGACCATTGAGGATTCCTACTAGCGAATTGGCTTACACCTCCACTACAATCGTGGGTTTCAACGCCGAAAGAAGTAAGCCATTGGAGAAAATTCGCCTGAGGATCCAGATTGGCAACCTCAGATCGGTGGCCACGTGTTACGTCATCGATTCAGAGGTGTCCTATAATATTTTGCTGGGAAGACCGTGGATCCACGACCACAACATCGTTCCTTCAACTCTACATTAATGTCTTAAATATGTAGACCCCCAAGGAACGGTACAAACGGAGGTTGCCGACCTAAACCCGTTTAAAGGAGTAGAATCCTACTATTCCGATGCCGTGTTGTACTCTCAAGACCACACGGAAGAAGTGTCAGGCGAGACAGAGAAGGAATCCCACCGGGAACAAGGAGAACCCTCTACCGTACTACCGCTGTCAATCAGAGTGAAAGGGCGAACCACTCGTCCAGAAGCCCATTGGAGAAGGAATGCTAGGAATGGTGCCTCCCATCATAGGAAGACCATTCTTGCTGTACGTTCGAGCAATGGATCATTCGCTACGAGCTCTTCTCGCACAGAAGAACGATGTGGGGCATGAATAGGCTATCTACTACCTTAGCAGGATGATGGTCGGAGCCGAACACCGGTATAACCCAGTGGAGAAGGAATGCTTGGCTCTGATGTTCGCTATCCAGAAGACGCGGCACTATGTCACCGGCCAGACTATCCATATCATCTCCAGGATCAACCCTCTTCGAGTACTGATGAGCAAGCCAAGTGTTCTTAATTCCCGGCTCGCAACTTGGGCGATGCTGTTAACACCATATGACATGGTATACGTCCCGCAGAAGTCCATCAAAGGCCAAGCGCTGGCCGACTTCCTAGCTGCTCATCCGATCCCGGAGGCCTCCAAATTATACGAAGACATTCCCAACGAAGTTACAGAATGTAATTCCACAATGGAAAGTGACGTATGGCAACTGTTCTTCGACGGCGCCTCCAGGACTGGTCCCCAGGGAAACGTAGTTTCAGGGGTAGGAATCGTCCTGGTCACTCCTGATAAACTCGTCATCTACCGAGCATATTCTCTTAACGAACCATGTTCCAATAATGTGGCGGAATACAACGCTCTGTTAATCGGGCTCCAAATCGCTAAAGAGCTGGGGATCGAGTCCCTGGAAGCTTTCGGTGATTCTCTGCTTATCGTCAATCAAGTCAGGGGAATATATGAAGTCCGGAATCCAGACCTCATCCCCTATCACCAGACAACGGTCGAGATAGCCATGACATTCAAAGGGTTCTTCCTAGAGCATGTACCTCGATCTCAGAATCTGAAAGCTGATGCCCTAGCCAGTCTAGCTGCGGATTTAGCCACTCCTATAAGAAGGCAGGATTCGGTAATCCTTCTTAACAGAGATTTATTCTGTGTAAAGAACAACTTTCACATAGAACGCAGCTATGCTGTGAACACAGATCCCCCTAGAAGAGACTGGAGAAGTCCCTTCATAGATTTCATCGCATACGAAATCTTGCCGGAGGACCCCAAAGAAGCAGTATCCGTCAAAAGACGATCATTACGCTTCTACTTCGATGCATCTTCACAATGTGTATATCGCCGGACTTACAACGGACTGCTATTGAGATGTCTATCTGACGACGAAGCACAGCAGATTATCCGGGAAGCTCACGACGGCGTATGCGGAGCACATCAACCTGGTCCTAAGCTACAGGATCGTATTAGGAGAATGGGCTATTACTGGCCCACTATGATCATAGACGCGATTAACTATGCAAGACAATACAGAGCCTGTCAGGTTCATGCCGACTTCATACATCAACCGTCTGAATATCTACATCCTATGGTTGCGTCATGGCCTTTCGAAGCATGGGGTATGGATATCATTGGTCCTATTCACCCGTCTTCTTCCAGAGGTCACCGGTTCATACTGGCCATCACGGATTACTTCTCCAAATGGGCGGAAGCAATCCCTCTTGCTGAGGTAAAGGCGTCCAATGTGATCAGCTTCATCAAGCATCACGTCATTTATCGCTTTGGGATTCCCCAAAGGATAATCTATGACAATGGGTCTCAGTTCATCAGCCAAGCGTTTCATCAATTTTGCGATAAAAATTGGATACACAATATTGCCTCTACGGCATATTATCCAGCCGCTAATGGTTTGGCAGAAGCTTTCAACAAAACCATTATCAAACTCTTGAAGAAGTTCGTCTTTTCAAACAAGAGAGATTGGGATGAGAAGCTGGGCGAATGTCTCTGGGCATACCGCACAACGGTACGAACACCGACAGGTTGTACCCCATTTTTGCTGGTCTACGGGAGCAAAGCAGTTCTTCCCATTGAAATCCAGATCCTGTCACTCAAGATAGCCGTGACTAATGGGCTGACTCAAGAAAAGAATGACCTGTTAAGGCTTCAAGAGCTAGAAGGATTAGACGAAAAATGCCTCCAAGCTCAACAGCGCATCGCGCTCTACCAAGCACGCATTTCCAAAGCTTTCAATCATAAAGTAAAGGAACGAGTGTTCAAATCGGCGAGCTAGTTTTAGCCGTAAGAAGGCCGATGATTCTTACTCACAAGAGTAAAGGGAAATTTTAGCCCAAGTGGGAAGGCCCTTATGTGATCGAGACAACATTCTCGAACGGCGCTTACAGGTTAGCCCAGCCTAATGGAGACCTGTTAATGGCTCCTATCAACGGTAAATTCCTGAAGAGGTACTATGCTTAACCTCCTCTGCTCAAGTGGAATACGGCGAGAATCTCAATTCTGATATAACTACTTCCAGAACGAAACTAGTTAGGTCGTATTCTATCATGTCCGTATGACCTCTGAATAGATATGTCCTGCTAAAAGTTTATCAAGAGTCTATCACGTCCATACTACCTCTGATATCACTCTCGCCTAAACCTGTCATTTACATTCCGAAATAATGGGTCCACAAAATCAGAAAAGATTCGCTTTATTTATTCCCAAAAAGAGCAGAATTATATTGAGAAAGCAAAAAGAAGAAAGGGCACATCATTGTGGGGGAGCGGTCAGATCGCGAATCAGCTTCGCCAGTGCAGCCACCCTCTCGTCCCTGGAAACCAAGGCATCAGCGCGGGCCTGTTCCAGCCATGCCTCGGGATTGTTCGTAAAGGACAATTCTACCCTTGCCCGAAGAGAGCCAGCTCTGGCAGCTTCTGTACGCTCCAGGTCCCGTCGCGCTGTGCTCAGTCGACTAGTCGTCTAGACCTGCCAACGACTGAGAAGCCCACTCCTCTGTCTGAGCGAGTTTCTCCTTCAACTTGTGAGCCCTCGCTGCATTCCCTTCATGCTCGGATTGGCACTTTATCTGAAGAGCAAGAGCCTCCTCCACGATAGCTTTTCTTTTATCCATCTCCAGCTTATGTGCTTTGATGGAGTTATCTAGGCTCTCCAGCTGTTTGGTAAGCCGCGCAGTCATGAAGTCGTATCTGGCCTGGACCTCAGCTTCAAAACTGCCCCGAGTCAGCTGCAAGTATTCGTTAATGGGTTGCTCCAACCCATTGACCATCGCCTCCAGGGCGTCGGCTACCCCAGAATCGCCGAACTCCCTGACTGCCCTAATCGAAAACTGGGAAGCCTTCTTCAGACGCTCAAAATCCAGATTCTTTGCCAACACCATTGATATCAGCATTTTCAAACTGGTGTAAAAGAGGCTGGTATACAGCTCGATCAGCGCAATCAGATCTGGTTGAATGCTAGGAGTGGCCGCGATATTGGCGAGTCCCCCGCTAGGAATGACTGCAGATGAGGTAGCCACAGCCGCCGCCTCGACAGATGGTGCGACCGAAGGAGGTGCAACGATGATGGTCGAAGTCATCGGCATACTCGCAAGAGGCGAGGTCACGATAACGGGTTCGTCCTCCTCTTGAGCTGACGAAACTACTCCGGACGAGCTGGCCCCCGAAGGTATTTCCTCCTCGAAGTCGAACGCCTCCGTAGCATCGCCAGGAGCCGAAGCAGAGCCAGAAGGCGCTTCAATACTATGCTCTCCGTGGGCGCCGTCCCCTGAAAAGAGGACAAAAAACTTGATATCAGTATGATGGTAATCTTTCTGAAAGAGGAGACATAAAAGATGACATTTACCCGTAACCAAGGGAATATATGTCGTATCTGCAGCCGATGTAGCTATATCATGCCTCAATAATGCGATACGAACTGTCATACCTGGAGAAGGAGGTGGGCCAACCAACATGGCCAAAAGCTCTACCAGGCCTTCACTAAGATGCAGTCGAGGTTCGTCAGCTAGAATCTCGCTAGGCATGCGTACAGGCGTGGCAGGAATTTCATCCGTTGCCGGTCTAGGGAAAGATTCCCCCATTTGCCTTGGCCACGCAGGCGACCTCTTTCCACTACCTGGAGCAGTAGCGGCAACAACAGCCTTCAGCGAAGACTCTCCGGCGCCACCAGCCGGAACTATAGAAGGTCCCTCTCTAAAAGGTGAGGAACCTCCAACCAAAGAATCATCCCTGACATGGGGAGATACTGGCCCACTCCCAGGAGCCTCAATACCAAGAACGCGGAGAGGACGAGCAACCGTCTTCGTCCTCCTATTACGAAGAGAAGCCTCCTTGGAAACAGGTGCCCTCCGCTTCCCAGGGACTACCAAAGCCCCCGCAGGCAGAGGCACTTCACACCTCGATACCGATACCAGAGGCTCATCCGGAGTATCAAACTCCTCACCCTCGTCAGAAGAAACCGAGGGGACTTCGACTCTTCCCCCAGGCTTGGGAGAAGGCACCCTAAAGCTTCCACGCATGTCAAAATTACGATGGAAGGTGTTGATCGCCACGTAGAACTGGGCGTAAGAATGGAGGATACGCAGCTCCGTGGAGGTTGTAACAACCGGCACGATAAAGATGGCTCCCGTACAACCCATGATAAAATACCGCCATCCTCTGGCTCCATCAATGAGTCCGCCCATGGACCTGAAGCTGGTGACGGCATTGCCCACGTGCAGCTGATCATACCCAAATTGGCTGGCGAACCGACTGGGCAAGTAAGGCTCGAAGAAGTAATGATCTTCGCTTCTGTACAGCAAATGGGAGGGTCTGATACAGACCAACCAATTAAAGGCTTCCGGAGAAAGATTGGTCTTGTCTTAACCTAAGTCCTCAAGCCTAATCCCTGACGGGTTACGATGCACGGAGGGGACGATACAGAATAACTTTCACCCGTGGTTGAGGTTCAACGCCAGCCGACAGTCTAAGACTGTGTTCACGTTCCAGAGGGAGTCCTTGTAGTTCAGCAAGAAACTACCCATCGAACTACTGCCAGGGCCGGGAGACATCACCCGGGGATTGTGGAGAATTAACCATCCCATCAAGTACAGGTATGGTAATTCTACCCGAGGAAAGCTATCACGTCGAGCTTCATCGACGAGCAGCCCATCAGTCATGGCCCTCAAGCCAGCCTGAATATGGCACACCATGGCAGGGAGCAAGCCCAGTCTTGCCCCAAACACCAGACGAACGGCAGGCCACAGGACGTTCCGGTGGATACGATCCGCGGACGCGATGCCAGGCACCACAACTCGGCGCAGCCATATGGAGAGAAAGCCAGCCAGCCTGGCTTCCTTAGACAAAGGTCTGCGGCAGCGCCTCAAGTAACTATAGGCCTTAGTGCCTTCAGGGTACTTTCCTACCCCGTCATTGAGAATTTGATCTGGAGCTTTAGCCTCCTCCATGAGGTCCTCAACGACCTGGGCACTAAGCGTGCCCAAATAATTCACGGGCTCATTCTTGCCCCCCGAAACTTTCCACGACGTGGCGGCCCTGGCCCGGTGAAAGAAGAGGTAGGACATCCACTTAGTGGTGTGAGCCAAGTCAGAAGGCTCATTATAAAAAGCAGTGCACGTGAAATAGTGGCACATCAGCTCCTGATACACCTCCACAACCCGAGGGTCCGAGTCCTCCAACTCCCGGTTGGTGGGAACATACTCTTCATATGGAGTATCCTCCATTGGCAGTCTCGAGATCACTGCTATCTCATGGAGGGCCAATCCCAACTCCCCCAGTGGAGTGGCGAAGGTCCCAGTGAGCGGAATGTATCGCTCCATCAGTGCCAGAAACAGGTTAGGGTTAGGAGGCAACCCAACACTCGTCGCACTCACAGCAGCATACAGCCCGATGACCTCCAGCTCGCTCTGAAAATGCTTCAAGGCCCAGTCAACTAGGCAAGTCCATCGGAGGTTTGTTGGGGTGATCCACCCATTACACCGAGGATTCTCCTTGGGGTATACCCCCCTCGCCCCATGAAGTCGTTACAGAAAGTCGACAACTGGACAAGCTGGATCACAGAACTGTCTTCACTCGGGACGCTGCCCGGGCACAGTCCCCTGAATACCGTCACAACGCCGGAAGGGCGACTGACAAACGACCCCTGGTCGGCTCCTTTCAGATGAAAGATCTTCCCCGGCTTACCGTGAAGATCGGGAGTCAGCGTCCACGATATCCTCCTGGAATGTGTCGCATGGGAGAAAGCCGAGATGGGATAATCTCTCGGCATCGTCGGCAGATACAAGACCACACACTCGGCGGGGAAAACCCAGGGTTCTCTCTTAGGCTTCGTCTGGGACTGTTTATCAATCATTTCGCCAAAGAGGAAAGCCGGCTTGATGTACTGGTCCCCGTCTATGTACGTCAGGGGCTCTTCGTTGATCATGTTCAGCAGCGTCCGCTCGCCCTGAGTCGATAACAATATCTCCCTTCCCTCAGGATACTGGGGCCCGAAGATAGGAAATGTCACGTGGGACAGATCCTCCAGATAGTTCGAGTATAGCATTCCGGCAGCGGAACCCATCACCTCGGCCAGTGGAGACTCATGCAAATTAACTGCAAAACGCAAAGGAAACACGTCATTTGCAAAATGAAGACCAAGAAACGACAGTCTGTGCTTTACGCCAAGACTGTACAAAATTTGGTCACTTTACGCCGGAAGTCACATCCAGAAGCGTAATGGGCAGTATACGGTCCGTGCTTTACGCCAGACTGCCAAAAATTTCTAGTTATTACGCCGGAGGTCCCATCCGCAAACGTAAAACTAAAATTTTATAGTATACACCAAGTTTTTGGCAGTCAGAGCTTTTACGCTCAAAACCACGAAAACATAGAGTTTTACGCTGACACATTAGAAATGTGGACGTAAAAGATGAAAATATCTCCGTGCGTTATCTTCCTCAAAGAGGCTATCAGCACAGAAGACGACCTAGCGTGGTCACGTTCAACGTGTGCGAAGGATTTTTCGTCATTCTTTGTCATCCCAAAGGCTCTACCTCTAAGGCCGGGTGCGCTGCTCGTCGGCGGGATGCTTCGCTCAGAAGAAAGTTTACCTTGCCCGACCGAACACTCTCGCGCTGGGGCAGAAGAACGAGAAGAAGAACCTATACCCTTTCCCTTAGTGGAGGGAATTTGTTTCGGCGCCATTTCTGAAAACTCGGAGTGCTCGGAGAAGGAACGAAGGAGGAAACTCGAACAGTCGAAGGCTCTCTTTCGCAGAAGACGGATGAAAAGCTTTTCTCTCAAAAGCTTGGGATATATATAGAGTTTGGGTCGACTCCTCGAACCCTCGGACGGACTCCTCGAAACCCGAACTGAATCTCCTAATATTTGGTTATGATTGGGTCCTACGTCAGCCTGTTATTCAGAGAAGGCGGACAGTCAGCGAATTTGAAAAGTTTTTTCGCACAAAGCAGTTCAGCGGTTCCTATGCTAAAGGAGCTTTCTACGCTCGACAGCAACAAATCTACGGTTTTACGCTCGCAATCTATAAGTCTATGGTTTTACGCCCGGATGCCTTTGTGCTCGGTAGCTTTTATGCTCGAGAGACAACAAACCTACGACTTTACGCTCAGCAGATACAAAATCGATGATCTCACGCTCGGTGGCGCTCAGTTTACGCTCAGAAGCAACAGATCCGCAAACTTCACGCTCGAAGAAATTTTCTTTTCAGAAGCAACAGATCTACAGTTCTACGCTAAAGGAGCTTTCTACACTCGACAGCTACGAATCTACGGCTTTACGTTCGACAGCTATAAGTCTATGGTTTTACGCCCAGATGCCTTTGTGCTCGGTAGCTTTTATGCTCGAGAGGCAACAAACCTACGAGTTCACGCTCAGGAACCACAAGTCTATAATTTCACGCTCGATGGTGTTTAGTTTATGCTCAGAAGCTACAGACTAATGATTTTGCGCTCCACGACTTCCCGCACATCTGAAAGATACGCCGGCCAGATTACGCGTACATCTAAACGGTCCCAAAGCGGTCAATTGTAAAGAGTTCACACAGAAGATACTCGTTCTTGACCCCAAGATATCCTAAGTACCCGAAGCATACAGAGTTCAAGCATTGAGAAATTACTCTTCTCGGGTCAAATGGAAGTTCATCCAGACTCCAGTCTGAACATCTCGTCTATGGCAACTCAGTTTGACAGCCATCCCTCGACCCTGTTCCAAGGGAGTTTCGAGAGGTCATTCCTGAAGACGAAGTCTGAACAAAAAATTCTGCTCATCAGAAGAGGCAGTTCAGAATTCTACGCGGTCCCTCAGTCCTAGCAATAGGACAGTTCTAAAAATTCAAGACGCTCAACAGCATTCTATGGACTATTCGCTATGCGTAAAGGATAGGGCCTAATACTCTTCTTATCAGAGTCGGCGTAAAGAATCAGACGTGTCGAAGCTACACATATTCAAACTTCACAGCAACGTATGGCAAAACGATCATATGCAGAGAAGAAGACAATTTTATTAAAGATTAAAATCATGATTACGTATGAGGGAAATCCAATCTACAAGGGTTTATTTTCTTCATTTTTATTTACAACTGAGGGAAACTTCGTCGACAGGAGGGCTTCCTCATCATCGTCTGAAGATCGCACCAAGAAGCTGTCTTGACAGGTTCTCGCGTTGGTGACGGTCTTCCTCTTCTTCGAAGAAGATGATCAGTGGCAGGAGGATACAAAACTGGGCATATGATGACCCATCCTCCAACAGAAGGAAAGCAGGGTAATTTTGCTTTCCTACAGACCACCGCCACTCTAGCCGGTCTGTCTGCCTCTCGTCACCAGAGGTAACTGGAGAAGGCGCCACTTGCAAGCAGCGTGGTAAAATACGATTCTTCGTCTCTCCCGAGGAACCACCATACAAAGTTGATGATTATCCCGAGCAAGGGAGGCTAAGATATCCTTCCATGATCCATCGTTGCAGTGGACACTTGCTCGAAGACGCCGTCTTTTTTGGCTCCTTACACGCTGGAAGAACATGATCTCCTTCTTCCTCAGATCGACTGGATGAACTCCGGCGATCATCTCTGCGTGGTGATGGAAATGTGGGAAGAATGGGTTAACTCCCCCAGCCTTTTATAGGCGAAAGGGGTCACACCGGTCCCCAATAAATTTGCCATAAAGTCAGCATTGATCGTTTCAACGCTCCATCCAGAAACATTTCGAGTCACGAGGAGCGGTTCATGCTTCATTCAAAGCGTTCTAAATTCCAAGGAATTTGAAAGCTTTGAAGGGGGTCTTGTAGAAGCATGAAAAATACGCCGAATGACTATACGCGGCATATTGGTGCAGAGCAGCGTAAGCAGAAGCCTTCAGAGCCATCAAGCGTGCAACAGAGCTCTTTCCGCTAAAACGCAGCGTGAAATATGAAAGCTCAAAGGACCATCCGCGTAAGGTAGTACGTCCAAGCCGCTTCAGCGTAAACAGGGTGCCTGATCGCCTCCAGGGCATAAAACTCATCCTCTTTCAGACGCAGCATTGAGGTGTACAAGAGACGCTTCGTATTCTCCGAAGTGAACCTGTCAGACCCTGCAATGAACCTGACGTCTGGACTTCTGACAAAGGGATACGGCTCGACTACCCAGACGACGGCTATAATGATGGCACAGCACTGCGACCCAGGCCGTTAAATACCGCCATCCCCTTTGCGTAAACTGCTTTTTACAAGCACGAAGGGATATGCTGCCTTGTTTTACACAGGCAGACACGAGCTGTTTACGTTCTGCAGTAGACAAACTGCCTGCCACATCAAAAGTTGCACTCCGTACAGGGTCGAGGCACGTCTCTACGTCCAAATGCACAGAACGGTGACAGTTTCTCAAGGCACGTCTCTGCGACTGATGCGCAAAAGGGGTTGCAGACCTTCAAAGACACGCCTCCACATTTAATGCACAGGACGGTGGCAAATCTCGGTATTTAATGCAAGAGATTTGATTATATCTTCAAAAGCTGTAATTCCGGCTAAGACGTCCCCATCAGCACTCTGGCACGGTACGCAGCGGCTTCTACGCCCATCCAGCTCCTACGCCTACTCGGTCTCTATGACCACTCGGCTTCTATGCCTACTCGACTTCTACGTCTGCTCGGCTTCAACGCCCATTCGACTTCTACGCCTGCTCGACTTCCACGCCTGCTCGGCTTCAACGCCCATTCGGCTTCTGCGCCTGCTCAGCTTCTACGCCCACTCGGTCTCTATGACCATTCGGCTTCTACGCCTGCTCGACTTCAACGCCCATTCGGCTTCTACGCCTGCTCATCCTCTATGACCACTCGACTTCTATGCCTGCTCGGCCTCTATGACCACTCGGCTTCTACGCCTACTCGGTTTCTACGCCTGCTCAGCTTCAACGCCCATTCGACTTCTACGCCTGCTCGGCTTCCATGCCTGCTCGGCTTCAACGCCCATTCGGCTTCTACGCCTGCTCGACTTCAACGCCCACTCGGTCTCTATGACCATTCGGCTTCTACGCCTGCTCGACTTCAACGCCCATTTGGCTTCTACGCCTGCTCGGCCTCTATGACCACTCGACTTCTACGCCTATTCGGCTTCTATGCCGGATTGATAACTATTTGGCTTCTATGCCATGGTAACAGATATTTGGCTTCTATGCCAACCTCTTCTACACAATGGATACCTACCTACGTGGCTTCTACGCCGTGATCTTCGTAGCGATTATACGTGTTTTGTCCCTTAGTTGGACCCGCGTCACACGCTCATTCAAAGGATCATCTATACGCAGGCATTGGTTACTTTAACCGTTGTGTAAAAGGGTGCTGTACTTTCCACTCCTCGGTTTCTACACCGACGGAGTGGTCACTGTCACTAAAACTCTATAAATAGAGACCTCTATCAATGAGGAAAAAGGTGGACAAATTGGAGGGCCGAAAAAATTAAGGTCGAAAAGTTGGTCAAGAAACCAATATCAGATCCAAGGTCAAGAGAGAGAGAGAGAGAAGAATCCGAAGCTCAGGCAGAGAGTAGGGATCGACGACTTTGGCATCATGCATCCACCCTCTTTCGCAACCTTCGAAGCTGCTTCCTGTCTTCTACGGCACTTCTTCAACATCGTGTGGTCCAAGGGCTAAAGTGATCGACTGCAGATCAGACAGCTATAGCAATATTTACCCAGATTAAATAAATTGTACTCCTATATCCTCGTATAGGATCAAATTATACAAGTTTGTTTGTAAACCAAAGAAGACAGGTTTCATATAAACCCCATCCTGAATACATTCTTCATTCTTTCGTTTAATACCACAAACAACAGTCCCTTGAGATGTGCCCGCGTCTCCCACAATAATTGTATTAGGGTTTCTCTGGGATATGGTACGGTCTTGCTTTGTGTTGGTACTGTTGTTGCGAAGCTAAAGGACGTCTAATAGGTCCTCCTTGTTGTGTCCTTGCCGGTCCTTGTTGTGTCCTCAGCTGACCTCCTTTTTCTTTGCTGATGGTTTCTTGCAATCTGGCTTCTGTCAGTAATTCGGCATAAGAGATTCGGGACTGGAAGATAGTGTAGTGTTGGAGCTCCTGAGTCAGTCCGCGATGAAATCTCTTAGCCTTGGCTAAGTCATCTGGTATCAGAGTAGCACCATATTTACTAAGGCGACTAAACTCAGCATTATAGTCGTCCACTGTTCTGTTCCCCTGTTCCAGGTGGAGAAACTGATCGTACAATGCATCTCTAACGGTGTCCGGGAAGTACTTCCTTTCAAAGCACTCCAGGAATTGCTCCCAAGTCTGGTATGTACCCAACTGGCGCTCTATGGATTACCACCAGTGATGAGCATTACCATCTAGAAGCGTCCTTACACCTGTCATCCATAGGTCTCCAGGTAGCTGTGATGCCTCTAATAACTTTCGAGTGTGAGTGATCCAGTTGGTAGTTTTTTCTGGGCTCTCAATGCCTTTGTACGGTCTCGGACCCATCTGTACAAAGTTATTTACTGAACCAACTCTAGCTCGAGGTACTGGAGCTAGTGCTTGAGCTGGTACAGTAGTCTTTACAGCCATCCTTTTAAGTGCTGCTAGGAACTTTTGTCTCTGTTCTGTTGCTTGCTGCCTCCGCTCTGCAGCTAGTGTGGCGGCATGTTGTTGCTGTTCCTGCATTATCATCTAAAAGAATTAGAATAGTTGTGCCTGGCCATCATGCGGTGTCGATGAGACTGGAAGGTTCCCATTAGGTGGAACGGGAAGATCAGATGGAACTGGATTATGAATCTGTCCATCTGGTCCCGGAAGTCTAGGAATTGTTCAGGTCCCTCCTTGAGTCTGACAATTGACTCCAAAAGTTGTGTCGCCATCGGCGACAGTACATCCCTTCTGCATATTCATCTCTCTGCAGGTGATGTACACAACGATTAGAAGAAGTACAGGAATCAAACAGGATGCAAGCATTAATCGGAATATAGAAGCATAAAATATGCTGGGGAATTGCCCGCAGAAAATAGAGATTCAAAATTGTTAGCGTAAAACATGGTTTCAGAACTATCCGCGTAAAGCAGAGAAGCGTAAAGTAGAGCTTCAAAGTTGTCCGCGTAAAGTAGAGTGTCATGGTAGTTTGGCGTAAAGTAGGGCTTCAGAGCTGGCCGCGTAAAGCAGAGATCAAAACTGTCGGCGTAAAATATGGCTTAAGAATTGTCTGGGTAAAAGTCTGCTTAAAAGTCTGCCTGCGTAAAGTCTATGTGCGTAAAGTGTGCGTAAACATCTGCGCGTAAAAGATCAGCTGCGTAAAGATATGCTGCGTAAAGTCTGCGCGTAAAAAGTTTGCACGTAAGATCTGTCTGCGCGTAAGGTCTGCCTGCGTAAAGTCTAGTATACGTTGCAGCGTAAAGTTGTACGAGGAACTCTTTGTATTTCCTCGGATGAATTTGTCAGACAAATCAGTGAACCTGACATCTGACAAAAGTACTGCACTATGATCGAGAGGACGTCTGTGACGATGATTTTGCACAGAGACCCAGGTTATCGTTTAATGACATATTTAATACAAGTCATTTTTACGCTTTCAAGAGGAAGAAAAGTTGAGTCTTCTGAATACGCTGCCTACAGAGATGAGTTTTTACGCTCAAGATAAGACAAAATTAGATGCCACGTCAAAAGCTGTTTCTGCACAGGGCTCGAGGCATATCTCTTCATTTAATGCAAGAGATTCGTTCTTGACTGGGAAAGCTAAGACTGTGTAAAATACGTTCACATTACTATCCTTGCATTTTATGCCAATCAGGCTATTCTACGCTGGTTATCTATTATTCATGAATCCTCATGTTTATGCAGGGGCAGTTATCATGCCCCAGTCCCAAAATATCGAGGGACTAGACACGTGGCAATGGCGAGCAGCACACACCGATGGGCAAATCTAATTTAATGGACCCATCAGGATGTACTTAAGCTGTAATACAACAATAAGGGTCTACTAATCTCATCCACAGAAATGAATATAGCAATATCAGAATCAATAAGCAAGATCAGTCACAATAAACATAAACTTGGGAAAACAAATGAGTCTGATACAATGATAAAGATAACATCAACAAATACTGAGTATTGACAAAGTATATACTCAGAAGATACCCTCGGGGATCACTCGTATACTGGATCTGGTACTGCTCCAGTGCCTGCTCCTGTTCCTGTTCCTGCTCCTGCTAATGCTCGTCCCATATACCTCGGGGTAGATCTCGTCTGCTAATCCTGGGGACATAATTCGGATCCAGGTCCTCAGGGGACATAGCAAGGTACAAAATAACTCACATCAGCAACTTTAGTCAGGCTCCACAATGGTCTATGCTGCAAAACTGGCAGGGGACCAGGTCCTCAGAGGGATGTAACAAGGTACAAGAAACAGCATGCCAAGATAATTGCAGTATATAAAATGTATCAATAGGGTAAACTATATAACCAGCTAAGTGATATGCAAGATGAGAGCAGCACTAGAACTCAGACTGAGACCACTACAAGCTCTGTGTCGGGGAGCCGGTAGCAGTGATATCATGTGGTTGTCTAGCTCGGAGAGAGACTAAGACGTCGGCATAATATAGTCAACATGTAGCCTGTGTGTCTCTCCCCACCCAATGTAAACATACGTCTTATGTCCACGACGTCTCATGTCCATGCCACGCAGGATTATAACTAATGCATCAAGTCATATAATATCTAAGCAAAAGAATATATCATAAAACCTGTAACCTATACAGAATCACCATGAATGTCCAGGAAGATTCTGTCTCATGAATAGTGTCAGGTGTCCTGGGTTATGACGTACTTGATAATGCAAGCACGAGAAGTATAGGGTCTCGGTATCCATGTCTAGGTGACGTTACACAACTCCGCGTACGGTGTTGGCACCCGAATGCGATTCGGAAGCTAAGCAATGTCACACGGTCCTAGGTCAAGCATGTACAATATATAAATAAGACAAGGAAATATGTAACAAGAATTGCAAGATTTGGCAAGGTACACTTGCCTGGTGTTCTGACTCCAACTGTAGCTCTCGTAGCAGCAGGATTTGCAGGTAGTCCTCCGGTTGCTGAAATAGACATCACCATCATATTCAGAAAATATCAAATATCTAGAAACGTCTGTCCTTGAGTCCAATTTGCACACAGGGGCAAAAATGACAGTTTCTGGTCAAAGCGGGGTCCACATGTGGGCCGCTTTGCACCGAAAAACATGTCAGGAACAAAGGTCTCCAAATCTGTCAAACTTAGTGTCAACAAGTCCAAAACGATGATACGAACCCAATGGAACTTCCAGAACTGGATTCCGATGAGCCGATCCCAAAATTGCCCGTCAAGTGGAGCTGTGGGGCCCACGATACGCGATTTTGTCAACGTTCTCAGAATCGAACCAAACTTGGGTCACAGGACCAGCGTATTGCTACGAGTCCGATGGCACAAGTTTTGTTTTGATCCGACGTGTGTACACAAAGTTACAACGAGAACCAGAACAAGCGGATATAGGGCGTTGTCGGCGGATACGCGTTGATTTCGGTGTGCACGCACATCCAAATCAATTTCTGCAAAATCTCGCACGTCCGTATCAACGGCGTGCACCTTTCGGTGAAGATCGCACGCGACCAAGTCGTCCCGTTTGGCGGGGCACACTCAGTTCCGGGGGAAAATGGGGTATTATTTTTCCTGTTTTTGGATCGCGGTTCACGATCACCACAGGACGCGACACACCGAGCGGGTTGTACGGGCATCGAGAGGGTCACGCAGGGTTCGTGTCACAACAGACGGAACAGAAAACAGGCAGCGAGGAGAGAGAAAAGGCTACTTGAACAGGGCTCCGCAGAATGGGGTTTCTTCGTGTCCGTGAGGCGACACGACACTGTGGCAGGATCCTAGGGTTAGGGTTTCGATCTTCTCGCCGGAGGAGCTCGCCGGGGCGGAGGTGCTCGACTCGGGCGCTGTCGGAGGCGGCGAAGACGAAGCTGTCCGGCGCCGGTGCGGACACGGCATTTGCTCGGGTGGCTGGAGGCGGAGGCTAGGGCTAAGGTGCTGCGGGTGCTGGCCGGCCAAGGTGCTGCTCGTGGAGGCTGGAGACGGAGGCTGCGGGGACTCCAGCGACGTGGAGGAAGGAGGGCGGACGGAGGCTGAGAGGTGAGGGGTGAGGCAGAGGGGAGGCACCGGAGACGATCAGGGAAGACGGCAGAGTCGAGGCGGGGCAGCGGGTTATATAGGGAGAAGAGGGAGGCGGAGCGGTAGTCGGTGCGGGGAGGGGAAGAGAAGGAGCTGGCCAGGCGTTGCGGGGATGCAAAGCGGCGGCCAGCTGGGCAGGCGAAGCGGCGCCGTCGGTTACGTGGCAGGTTACGGGGGCTGAGCGGCTGGGGGAGGAGAAAGGGTTTCGGGTCGGGCGGTGACGGGTCGGGTCGGGTCGGGTGGCGGATCGGGTCCGATCCACTAAGGCCAGGTTGTGGGTCGGGTATGCGGGTTTCGGGTAAGCGGGTTAGACCCGGATCCGACCCGCAGGGCTCGGTTTGGTTCAAATGAACCGGGTCCGGTTCGGATTGTTTTTGGTTCACTTGATCCGGGTTAATCTAGGGTTTATTTTAAACTTAGTTTTTAGGGCTTTAAAAATGCTTCCGGGGTCCAATAAATTCCCAAAAAATTATCCTATGTCTAGTTTTTTATTTTACACCAGAAAATATTATTTTTATAATATTTTAATATTATTTAACATCAATTAAAAATCATTTAATTTCAAAAATACCTTGATTTAAATCCCAGAAATTTTCAAAAAATTGTAAAAAATCTATTTAAAATTTCCTAAAAAATCAGAGATTTTACAGCAGTTACCTACGTGGCTTGCATGACGTGTCATACGTAGGATTAGGAAGACTAAGGGAATGTGGGTAGCAGTTGTCATTATGCAGCGTAAAGAAGATAATCTTCTGCATAGTTTTGGCCCTTTACGCTAACAAGACAGTCATTTGGCTTTTACGCCAACTAAGCAGTTGTTTGGCTTTTACGCCAACAACAGTCATTTGGCTTTTACGCCAACAAGGGTAAAGGGTCTTTGGCGTAAAACTTTGGTTATCCAAATATAGGATGGTTGAAAGGAAGAATGAGATTTTAGTCAAGCATGGATGAGATCCTTATACTCTATTCCTATACGCAGTCTTGTTTGGTACAGTTATGTAACCAAGACAATATATTCTGGACCTGCATGGGCCACCACCAAAAATATTTTACGCCCCAGTCCCAAAATACGTAGGACTAGGAATACGTAACACGCCCAGCCGTATGTATACGAACTCCAATATATGGAAACCATATACACACGTACATTGTACATGAATATCCAATCCACCAGTGGTAATATACTGTCATAACAAGTCACACACAATCTATATCTCATCCACAGCATAAATAATAAGTAGGAATAAAGAGCTGAATAATAACTGAATATCCAAGATGAGTATCTATTCTGATAGTCGGGTGGAAACAAATCTACTACAAAACGACTATACTGAAGTAGCAACATGGATCTCTAAACAGCGATAATAAAATCACAGATACTCCGAGGGTAAGACCTCCTCAGTCTGGTAAGTAGAGTCAGGTCCAGGTTCGTACTCCTGCGGATACTCCTGCTCGTCCATATCTGGAAAGGGACCAGGTCCTCAGAGGGACGTAACAAGATACATAATAACATGCCAATAAAGTACTAAAAAGTAAACATCCAATAGATCGCCTAACCGTCTAAGTGAATGCAATTTGAGAACAACTTTCCAATACGTGGCTATCTGGCCAATAATGGGATTGGCATGATTCTCTCAGAGAATCAGGGGCCTACAAGCATGTCGTCTTTTGAACGGCAAAGGCCGCCTGAAAATATATAGTGGTCATCATCACCCGTTTCTCCGACGGAGAATCCGGGCGTACAGGAGAAAAGTGCAAAGGAGCCATCTAGGCATGTCATATCTATGATACGATAAAATCTCTAAATAACTGCCAGGTCTACTAGCATACAAAGTTTCTATCAGCAGTCATCCCTAACGCACGGCTCATACGTACAGGCGGCCAACCCAATACGTAGTCCGAGATTTATATGAGACTCACAACTCGTGTAACAACTGTGTCACGGCCAACCTAATTATGCTTCATAATAATGGGGCAGTCTCATAAACAAGGTCCAATACAAATACATAAATAAAATATGATACGACGATACCGCCTTTGCACCCAAGTTTCCTTGGACGCACAATTTATTTAGCAATAAATGAACTAATTAAGCAAAA
Organism: Iris macrosiphon; assembly: GCA_036927795.1. Taxonomy (NCBI): domain Eukaryota; kingdom Viridiplantae; phylum Streptophyta; class Magnoliopsida; order Asparagales; family Iridaceae; genus Iris; species Iris macrosiphon. Next base: position 32,592,704 of record JAYESA010000017.1, on the reverse strand, counting down.
AATAAATTATGCAGGCAACATGTGGAATGTAAATAATAGTACGAAGGCAAGGTATACTTGCCGAGCAAGAATTTCGTATAGTGCAAGCGTCCACAACAGTGTTTAAGTTTAGGTGTAAGAAGTGGGATTAGAGTTTGGGAGAGTTGTAATTTATATATATATATATATATATATATATATATATATATATATATATATATATATATATATATAAGAGGCGGTGGATGCTGCTGCCGTTTCTTCCTTTCATTGGTTTTGGTTTCGGTTGAGGGGTGTTTAGTAATACTAGTGTTTAAGAAGCGGTGGAGTGAGAGGGCTCACACGCGCGGAGAAGAAAAAGGGAAGTTGGTTTGCTATTGCTGTTGTTGATATTTGTTCTACGCGGGTTCGGGTGCAAGCGGGTAGTGGGTTTAGGAGTTGCAGTTTGGGTTTCGGTTTGAGATCCAATAAGAATTTTCTTTTCTAATTAATTATATCTATATATATATTTACATATTTATGTATAAAAATAATCTAAAAATTGTATTGGTGCACACCATTAAGCTAACAACTGTCCAAAGGGTCTCCTACATGGAATAAATTAAGAAAAATTTATAATGGCTCCATAAATCCCCTAGATGCACAAACACCTTAAATAAATATTAAATAAAATATATCTCCTCTATTTAGCTCATAATTACCATAAATAATTAATATGGTTTTCAGAATTAGGAGTTTTACAGAAAGATACTTGCTTTGACAGACCGCTACGCAAAGATACAGCTCTGGGGTTGAAAAAGTGTAAACACCCTATTTTTTTTAGAATAATTTTAATATAATTTCCCGAATTTTTTGGCATTTTCTGGATGAAGAACCAAGGTAATTATGAGTTAAGGATTTTTAAAGGCAGATTATTGGTGTTAAAACATTATAAAAATAATATATTATGATGCAGAATGGGAAACCGGTCATGGGGCAATTTTTGGTGTATTTATTGGACATCGGAGACGCGTTTTAAGCCTTAAAAACTATTGATTATATAAAATCGAGTTATACCCAAACCTGAACCAAACCGGCTGAACCAAAACAGTAAACTGGGTCGGGTCGGGCCTGAGCCAAACCCGACCCGAAACCCATTGGGAACCCTAGCTGGGAACACTGTTCATGCTATTTAAGCCCCCGCCTTGGTTTTCGTGCGCCGCCCCGCCGCCAGACCCTCTCATCTCCTTCCGCCGAGACGCACGACAACCAGGCCGTCGATCGCCCAGTTCTCCCTCCCCCGCGTCTCACTCCTCCTCCGCCGCTCCCCGGCGTAGCCACGACCCCAACCACCCGGTTTCCTCTATCCGCACGACCTCGCCGCGGACCCGAACTCCACGACCACCACCCTCGCCCAGTTTCCCCTCGTCGACACCGACCCAGCACCCTTTGATCTTCCCTCTCCGGTCTGCTGCCCACAGTAACTCCACCCCGCGGCTGAACCGCCCCAGCCTGCTCGCCCCGAGCCGCCTCCGTCGCGGCGCCCAGGCAAGCCGCCACCGCTCAGCCTGACAAGCCTCCCTCCGCCAACCCGAGCACAGCCCCTCTCCGACGGCTCGTTGACGGCATCCTGAACCCTAGCTTGGACAGTGTCCAGGATACGGTAGACTCGACTCGGACACATGGAATTCAGCGTTCACGGAACCCTGTTCAGGTACCATTTTCTCTCACCTCGTAACTCCATTTTCGATTCCGTCAGTTGCAACACGTAGACTGTGTAACCCTCTCGGTGCCCGTGCAACCCGCTCGGTGCATCGCGTCCTGTGGTGATCGTACACCGCGATCCAAAAACAGGAAAAATAACGCCCTATTTCACCCAGGAACTGAGTGCACCCCGCCAAATGGGACGACTTGGTCGCACGCGATCCTTACCGAAACGTGCGCGACGTTGATACGGACGTGTGAGATTTTGCAGAAGTCGATTCGGATGTGCGTGCACACCGGAATCAACGCGTATATGCCGACTACGTCCCGTATCCGTCCATTCGGGAATACGCTGTAACTTTGTGTACACACGTCGGATCGAGACAAAACTTGCGCCATCGGACTCTTAGCAATACGCTGGTCCTGTGACTCAAGTTTGGTTCGATTCTGAGAACGTTGACAAAATCGTGTATCGTGGGCCCCACAGGCTCTACTTGACGGGCGATTTTGTGATCGGCTCATCGAAATCCAATTCTGAAAGTTCCATTGGGTTCGTATCATCGTTCCTGACTTGTTGACACTGAGTTTGAGGAATTTGGATACCTTTGACCCTGACCCGCTTTTCGGTGCAAAGTGGCACATATATGGAACCCGCTTTGGCCCGGAAATGTCCTTTTTGCCCATGTGTCCAAATTGGACGTAAGGACAGGCATTTCTAGCTATTTGACATCTTTTGAGACGGTTGGTGATGTTTATTACAGCTTTTGGAGTAGTACCCACAGGATCCGCTGATACCGGGACGACTGTTGATATTCAAACATCAGGCAAGTATACCTTGCCAAACTCTGCAGTATTGTTATATTTTCCTTGCTTCATTTATATTGCTGTGCATGCTTAACTTAGGACCGTATGACGTACTTAGCGTCCGATTATTATTCGAGTGCCAACACTGTACGCGGTGTTGTGTATGGTCATCTAGAGATGGATATTCGTGACACTTTATCTTCTCGTACTTGTCTTACCAAGTATACTTAGACCCAGGACACTTGACACTATTTATGAGATAGGATATTCTCGAGATATTCGTGGTAATTCTGTATAGGATACAGGACTTGACAGAGATACTATATTCATAGATACATATGACTTATCGCATTAGTGATGATCCCGCTTGACATGGACATGAGACGTTATGGTCATGATATACGTGGTTACATGGGGTGGAGAGAGACACACAGGCTATATGCTATTTTTTATATATATCTACTACTATTGTGAGGCCGTAGACTCTCGTAGCAGAGCTAGGCACATTACGTGTTATTACCACTACCGGCTCCCCGACACAAAGCTTGTAGTGGCTTAGCCTGAGTACTCGTGCTGCTCTCACTTGCATTTTTACTTAGATGGTTACTTACTTGCCCTATTTATTCCATTTATTTTTTGCACTGCATTTATTTTGGCTTGAGCTTTCTTGTACCTTGCTATGTCCCCTGAGGACCTGGATCCGGATTATGTCCCCAGGATTTGAGGACGAGATCTATCCCGAGGTATACGGGACCGCAGCAGGAGCTGATCCAGGAGCTGTACCGCCATCCGAGGACGAGGTGTTAGTCGAAGACTTCTCCTGAGCATCCATGTTCATGCTTACTATTTATTTACTTATTTCAGTCATTTACTTTCTGGTCTGTTGAACCATTGTATTAGATATTTATCGGGTTGTTCCCCGAAGCATTTTGTTGAGACTAGTTGATGATTTACATTCCTTATTATTCTGTGGATCATATTTTATATCTTGTGTGGATGAGATTAGTTGTGCCATGATTGTCGTAGACTTTGTTTTACAGCTTAAGTATGCCCTGATGGATCCATTAAATTGGGTTTGTCCATCGGTGTGTACTGCTGGTCATTGCCACGTGTCTGGTCCCTCGGTATTTTGGGACTGGGGCGTGACATAGTTTTTGTGGTGGCCCATGCAGGTCTACGACTAAATTGTTCGGTTTTAACTTAGGGACCGAACCAGCCTGTCCTAAGGATAGGATAAGTTCTAGGATCTCATCCATTATTAAAACCATTATTGAACTCTATATCAAACTCGAAATTGTTACTTGATTTGCATCTTGTTTGATTCCTCTGAGCGTTCTTACAGTTTATCTTTTGATTGCAGAGTAATGGATCCCCGAAACAGAGATGAGATCCCTTTGGATACACCACACGATGCTGTGGTTACTTATATAGACGGAGTGACCCCAGGGAATGGAGGACAAATATCGCAGAGCGATCAGACCGGTCAGCCTAATCCAAGGTTCCGGAGAGATGACATCCCACCTCCACCATACTTCACTCCCCAGATGCCAGTTTTCCCGTCGGGACAAGCCATGGACGGGCAACAGATGTTCTAGATGATGTATGCCATGATGCAAGCCCAGCAGCAGATTCAGCAAGAGGCCCATCGCCAGGAGGCAGAGTATCTGAGGACCAGCCTGGTATCCGTATTGGAGCAGGCAAATCCACCAACGAGGCGAACAGCGACGGGATCTATCACCGATTTCCGTCATCTCAAGCCTCGTACATTTTCTGGTAAAGAAGGCCCAACAGAAGTTCATGAATGGCTCACAAACATACAGCATCAGTTGGAAGCCGCTGAACTTCCGAGAGAGAAGTGGATGACTGCTGTCAGGATGCAGTTAACTGAAAATGCACATCACTGGTGGTTAGCAAAGGAAAGGAGGCTCGGACAGGACCGAGTCACATGGGAAGAGTTCTCCAGACTCTTCCAAGAGATGTACATTCCAGCAGTTGCACGATCAGAGCTCAGAGACAAGTTCAACCGCCTTATCCAAGGCAATATGACAGTGGAAGAATACAACGCAGAATTTATTCGCCTAAGTCGCTTCGCTCCAACATTGATCTCGACAGAGGAAGAGAAAGCTGAGAAGTTCTTTGATGGACTGAAGTTCGAGCTCCAGAGATTGATTGGCTCAGTCGCACCTACATCTTATACCGATGTCCTTGTAGCAGCACGACGCATGGAGCGCGTCACCAGAAGGGAGTCGAATCTGAAGAGGCCAAACACATCAGCACTATCCAAGACAACACCTGGAGATTCTACAAAACGATTCCAGCGGAGTAAACAAGAGAGAGCAGCACACAGGGCCATATCTCTTCCTACCTGTCACCACTGCGGCAAGGTAGGACACATTGAGAGAGAGTGCAGGCGTAAGTTGGGACTATGCCTGCTTTGCGGATCAGACCAGCATCTATCCAGAGACTGCACTAAACATAGAGAGGGAGCACCGAGACTAGCCTTGCCTGCACCACGACCAGCTTATCCAGCAGTATGAGCATAGCAGACAGGAGTTGGAGGCGTCAGGCCCCCAGCCCCAGGAGGAAATCAGCAGAGACCACCCCTGGCACCACAGGCAGCTCTACTTCAGCAGGCTCAGCAGCAGAGAGGTCCAGCTCAGGGTCGAGGCCAGGCATTCACATTAGCTGTTGAGGAGGAAGCTACTGCAGGCGAGGTCATCGCAGGTACTATTTTAGTAGCTTCATTACCAGCTGTAGCATTATTTGATTCTGGAGCATCGCATTCATTTATAGCAGCTAGCCTTGTAGCCACCCATAGAGTAGCTACCGCACCCCTTCCGAAGATGAAAAGAATTCTTATGGGAGGTGGAATTATTCCGGTTAGTGACGTCTGTAGATCATGTTCTGTAGTAGTTTGTGGAAGAGAAATGCGAGCTCAATTTTTGATATTTTCCATGCCGGATTATGATATCGTACTTGGTATGGACTGGTTAAGTTAGTACCATGCGACTCTTGATTGCCGACTTGGACGGGTTATATTTAGACCGCCTGAACATCCAGAATTTGAGTTTCTTTGAGGAGCAGTAGAACAAGGAGTTCAGCCTACTCTTAGGGTACTATCTGTAGAAGGGGAGACAGGTTACCCAAGAGTCATATCAGAATTTGTGGATGTATTTCCTGACGATCTTCCAGGTTTACCACCTGATCGGGAAATAGAATTCACAATAGACTTAACTCCAGGAGCAGGGCCTATCACTTCATCAGTATATCGGCTAGCACCTAAGGAGTTAGTGGAGTTGAAAGAACAGGTTGATGATCTTCTGGAGAAGGGTTTCATTCGGCCCAGTGTTTCACCTTGGGGAGCACCCATATTATTTGTGCCAAAGAAGGATGGAACAGTACGGTTATGCATTGACTACAGGGCACTAAATGCTGTGACCATCAAGAACAGGTATCCTTTACCACGCATTGATGATCTATTCGATCAATTGAGTGGTGCAAGGGTATTCTCGAAGATTGACCTTAGATCCGGCTATCATCAGATCAAAGTAAGGAAGGAAGACATACCAAAGACAGCTTTCAGGACCAAGTATGGACATTATGAGTTTTTGGTAATGCCGTTTGGTTTAACCAACGTGCCAGCAGTGTTTATGAGTTTAATGAACAGAGTCTTTCATCAGTTCTTGGATAAATTTGTGGTTGTGTTCATTGATGACATCCTCATATATTCCAAGAGCCAAGAAGAGCAGGGGGAGCATCTCAGGATCGTGTTAGAGACCTTGAGGCAAGAGAAGTTATATGCCAAACTCAGTAAGTGTGGGTTTTGTATGGACAAAGTGCCTTTCTTAGGACATATCATCTCAGGAGAAGGACTTTCAGTGGATCCAGAGAAAGTTGCGGCAATAGAGACTTGGCCTACACCCACATCAGTTGCAGAGGTGAGAAGTTTTCTCGGACTCGCGGGATATTACCGAAGGTTTGTAAAAAATTTCTCAAGGATCGCAGAACCGATGACGAAGCTGACACGTAAAGACCAGGAGTTTATATAGACAGAAGACTGCCAGAAGGCCTTCGAAGAATTGAAGAGAAGATTAACAACAGCACCTGTCTTGACTCTTCCTTCGGGATCAGGAGGTTTTGTTGTTTACAGTGATGCATCAGGTAGTGGACTAGGATGTGTTTTGATGCAACATGGCAAAGTCATTGCTTATGCGTCGAGACAGTTGAAGGTCCACGAGAAGAACTACCCAACACACGATCTGGAGTTAGCAGCAGTTATATTTGCATTGAAGATTTGGAGACACTACCTTTATGGTGAGAAGGTAGACATCTTTACAGATCACAAGAGTCTGAAGTATGTATATACTCAGAAGGAGCTTAACATGAGGCAGAGACGTTGGCTTGAATTAATGGTAGATTTCGATATAGATCTGCAGTATCATCCGGGAAAGGCGAATGTCGTAGCAGATGCACTCAGCAGGAAGCCTACGGCTTATTTCTTGACGATGCAGCCCGAGTTATTGAGAGATCTACAGGAGCTTCAGATAGAGGTTGTTCTACCAGGACAGAGTGGATTACTGGCTAATCTTGAAGTTAAGTCATCACTCGTGGAGAAGATTAAAGAGGCGTTGCCCACCGATGCTAGATTTCGAAGACTGAAAGAGAGGACAGAAGCAGGCATGCAGACAGGACTTCGCATACACGAAGACGGGACATTGAGGTTTGGAAATCACCTGTATGATCCAAATAGAGAATTGAGACAGGAGTTAATGACTGAAGCACATAGCTCTATATACTATATTCACCCAGGAGGAACCAAGATGTACCGAGACTTGAGACAGTATTATTGGTGGCATGGAATGAAAAGGGAGATTGCAAGATTTGTGGCCAAATGCTTAGTCTGTCAGCAAGTAAAGGCTGAGCATCAGAGGACTGTAGGTATGTTACAGCCGCTTCCTATACCAGAATGGAAGTGGGAACATATCACGATGGATTTTGTCACAGGATTTCCAAGGAGCCCCAGCGGCAGAGATGCAGTATGGGTTATCGTGGATAGACTCACTAAATCGGCACACTTTTTGCCATTTAGAGTTGGACAGTCCACAGAGGTACTAGCCGACATGTATATGCGACAAATCGTCAAATTACATAGAGTGCCGGTTAGTATTGTATCGGATCGAGATTCGAGATTTATGTCTCATTTCTGGCGAAGCATGCAAAAGAGTCTTGGCACCAGACTCAAATTCAGCACAGCTTACCATCCGTAGACAGATGGTCAATCGGAGCGCACGATTCAGATCTTGGAGGATATGTTACAATCATGTATGCTAGACTTTGGAGGATCTTGGGAAGATTATTTGCACTTAGTAGAGTTCTCCTACAACAACAGTTATCAGGCCAGCATTCAGATGGCACCATTCGAAGCTTTATACGGAAGGAAGTGCAGATCACCTATATATTGGAGTGACGTTGGTGAACGTCAAATACTGGGTCCAGAATTGGTAACGCAGACAGTGGAGAAGGTGAAACATATTTAGAATCATCTTCGAGCAGCTCAGGACAGACAGAAGCATTGGGCAGATACACACAGACGTCCCCTAGAGTTCAAAGAAGGAGAGCACGTGGTCTTGAGGATCTCGCCCACTCGTGGTACCATTAGATTTGGGAGCAGAGGCAAGTTGAGCCTAAGGTATATTGGGCCATTTGATATCCTAGAGCGCATTGGTGAGGTGGCTTATCGTCTTGCATTACCCCCATCCTTAGAGGGAGTGCATGACGTATTCCACGTCTCACAGCTGCGGAGTTATGTGACCGACCCCAGTCACGTAGTCGATCATTCAGAGATCGCAGTAGGCCCAAGCTTGAAATATGAAGAACAACCAGTTGGCATCCTCGACGTCAGTGAGAAGACATTGCGGGGACAGACAATCAGACTGGTTCGTATATCTTGAAAATATTATTCTCCTGGCGAATCGACCTGGGAACGAGAGGATAGTATGCGCCAGCGTTATCCCCACTTATTCATGGATGCAGTTGTAAACTAAGCAAGTTTGTAATCACCATAATTCTTTCTATAATATCTTATTCTTTGATTGCGAGGACGCAATCCTTTTAAGGAGGGTAGATTGTAAACACCCTGTTTTTTTCAGAATAATTTTAATATAATTTCCCGGATTTTTTGGTATTTTCTTGATGAAGAACCAAGGTAATTATGAGTTAAAGATTTTTAAAGGCAAATTATTGGTGTTAAAACATTATGAAAATAATATATTATGATGCAGAATGGGAAACCGGTCATGGGGCATTTTTCGGTGTATTTATTGAACACCGGAGACGCATTTTAAGCCTTAAAAACTATTGATTATATAAAACCGAGTTAAACCCAAACCTGAACCAAATCGGCTGAACCAAAACAGTAAACTGGGTCGGGTCGGGTCGGGTCGGGTCGGGCCTGAGCCAAACCCGACCCGAAACCCATTGGGAACCCTAGCTGGAAATACTGTTCAGGCTATTTAAGCCTCCGCCTCGGTTTCCGTGTGCCGCCCCGCCGCCAGACCCTCTCATCTCCTTCCGCCGAGACGCACGACAACCAGGCCGTCGACCGCCCAGTTCTCCCTCCCCCGTGTCTCACTCCTCCTCCGCCGCTCCCCGGCGTAGCCACGACCCCAACTACCGGTTTCCCCTATCCGCCCAACCTCGCCGCGGACCCGAACTCCACGACCACCACCCTCGCCCAGTTTCCCCTCGTCGACACCGACCCAGCACCCTTCGATCTTCCCTCTCCGGTCTGCTGCCCACAGCAACTCCACCCTGCGGCTGAACTGCCCCAGCCTGCTCGCCCCGAGCCGCCTCCGCCGTAGCGCCCAGGCGAGCCGCCACCGCTCAGCCTGACAAGCCTCCCTCCGCCAACCCGAGCACAGCCCCTATCCGACGGCTCGTTGACGGCATCCTGAACCCTAGCTTGGACACAGTGTCCAGGACACGGTAGACTCGACTCGGACACGTGGAATTCAGCATTCACGGAGCCCTGTTCAGGTACCATTTTCTCTCACCTTGTAACTCCGTTTTTGATTCCGTCAGTTGCAACGCGTAGACTATGTAACCCTCTCGGTGCCCGTACAACTCGCTCGGTGCATCGCGTCCTGTGGTGATCGTACACCGTGATCCAAAAACAGGAAAAACAACGCCATGTTTTACCCCGGAACTGAGTGTGCCCCGCCAAACGGGACAACTTGGTCGCACGCGGTCCTTACCGAATCGTGTGCGACGTTGATACGGACGTGTAAGATTTCGCAGAAGTCAATTCGGATGTGCGTGCACACCGAAATCAACGCGTATCCGCCGACTACGCCCCATATCCGTCCATTCGGGAATACGTTGTAACTTTGTGTACACACGTCAGATCGAGATAAAACTTGCGCCATCAGACTCGTAGCAATACGCTGGTCCTGTGACCCAAGTTTGGTTCGATTCTGAGAACGTTGACAAAATCGTGTATTGTGGGCCCCACAGGCTCCACTTGACGAGCAATTTTGTGATCGGCTCATCGGAATCCAATTCTAGAAGTTCCGTTGGGTTCGTATCATCGTTCCTGACTTGTTGACACTGAGTTTGAGGAATTTGGAGACCTTTGACCCTGACCCGCTTTTTGGTGCAAAGTGGCCCACATATGGAACTCCCTTTGGCCCGAAAATGTCCTTTTTGCCCCTGTGTCCAAATTGGATGTAAGGACAGACGTTTCTAGCTATTTGACATCTTCTGAGACAGTTGGTGATGTTTATTACAGCTTTTGGAGTAGTACCCACAGGATCCGCTGATACCGGGACGACTGTTGATATTCAAACATCAGGCAAGTGTACCTTGCCAAACTCTGCAGTATTGTTATATTTTTCTTGCTTTATTTATATTGCTGTGCATGCTTAACCTAGGACCGTGTGACGTACTTAGCGTCCGATTATTAGTCGGGTGCCAACACTGTACGCGGTGTTGTGTATGGTCATCTAGAGATGGATATTCGTGACACTTTATCTTCTCGTACTTGTCTTACCAAGTACACTTTGACCCAGGACACTTGACACTATTCATGAGACAGGATATTCCTGAGATATTCGTGGTAATTCTGTATAGGATACAGGACTTGACAGAGATACTATATTAATAGATACATATGACTTATCGCATTAGTGATGATCCCGCTTGACATGGACATGAGACGTTATGGTCATGATATGCGTGGTTACATGGGGTGGGGAGAGACACACAGGCTATATGCTATTTTCTATATATATCTACTACTATTGTGAGGCCATAGACTCTCGTAGCAGAGCTAGGCACATTACGTGTTATTACCACTACCGGCTCCCCGACACAAAGCTTGTAGTGGCTCAGCCTGAGTACTCGTGCTGCTCTCACTTGCATTTTTACTTAGATGGTTACTTACTTGCCCTATTTATTCCATTTATTTTCTGCACTGTATTTATTTTGGCTTGAGCTTTCTTGTACCTTGCTATGTCCCCTGAGGACCTGGATCCGGATTATGTCCTCAGGATTTGAGGACGAGATCTATCCCGAGGTATACGGGACCGCAGCAGGAGCTGATCCAGGAGCTGTACTGCCATCCGAGGATGAGGTGTTAGCCGAAGACTTCTCCTGAGCATCCATGTTCATGCTCAGTATTTATTTACTTATTTCAGTCATTTACTTTCTGGTCTGTTGAACCATTGTATTAGATATTTATCGGGTTGTTCCCCGAAGCATTTTGTTGAGACTAGCTGATGATTTACATTTCTTTTTATTCTGTGGATCATATTTTATATTTTGTGTGGATGAGATTAGTTGTGCCATGATTGTCGTAGACTTTGTTTTACAGCTTAAGTATGCCCTGATGGATTCATTAAATTGGGTTTGTCCATCGGTGCGTACCGCTGGCCATTGCCACCTGTCTGGTCCCTCGGTATTTTGGGACTGGGGCGTGATAAAAACCCCTACAACTTTGATATCTTGGCCCAGCTCACCAACACTCCAGCGAAGTTGTCTCTATTCGAGCTTCCCCGACTCTCCATAGACACTCAAGCTGCTCTTAGCGAGGCATTACAAAATATCGACATCTACCTGGCGCAGGTCAAACCGCCAGCTGAGGATCCGGCCGCTTGCCCTCACTGCAATAATATCATGAAGCCAATACCCAATATTACATTCTTGCAACAGGACATGCTGTTAAAGAATAACCGGCATGATTGTCCCCTATATTACACAGGGTACATCGGTGCCATCAAGGTGGACCGGATGCACATAGATCCTTGTTCGTCAATCAGCATCATCTCGTGGTGTCTACTTTAGACCTTGGACTTTTCGATGCATCGCCTGGCAGCCACCAATACTGCATCACTGGCTTCAACGCAGGAAGGAGCTACCCTCTGGGCAAGATTCTTCTGAAATGCCAGATCGGCTACTTGAAAACAGAGTTCACTTGCTATGTCATTGATGTAGATATATCCTACAATGTCTTGCTCGGACGTCCATGGATACAAGAATACAAGGTCATGTCGTCGACCCTATACCAGTACCTGAAGTACGTCGACGAGCACGACAAGATCAAAACAGAGTTTGCTGATGTCAATCCATTCAAAGGGATCGAAGCATATTACTTTGATTCGATCCTTTACAAACAGGTTTACCAGAATGAAGGCAATAATGCTGATAATGAGGCAGAGACTGGGACAACACCCGAAGAGCCCTTGAGAGTCCGTCTAAAGGCACGCGCTCCTGACACAACATCTTTCCTCGTCGTAAAACTATACAAGAATACGCCTGAACCTCTAGTTGTCCGCAGTTGTAGGACGGATCGATCGTCGAAGGAAGGTCCTGCACCATCCACCAAGCCCAACCGCTGGTCGTTCGCCTTCACAGACCGAGTCAACCTTCGAAGGATGCTCCGCCGCCTACTACCACGTCTGAACCTCTGGTAGTAAAGTTGTGCATGAAACCTCCAAAGTCGTCGCTCGCACTAGGGGTAGATCTCGGGAAGGATGAGCTGGAGGAGTACGTAGTTGCCCACGCAAACGCCCCTTCTCTGGACGATGTAATCCCTAAAGAAAAGATACCTTATTTTGTGAATAAAAGGATATCTTTGAACTACTCTGAAGTTGCACACATAAGCACACTATATTCAATGGAGCATGGTCTAGGCCTACGGCTGCAGACACATGTGACTACTACCTGTACAATAAACCAGATCCTCCCTAGCCAAGGTTCCTACTTCACGGTTCCAGCAAGGAGGAGGGAAGACAAACTGTCATCTTCAGCAGGGTTGAATGCCCCTGGTCCTTCATCCCGGTGAAACAAGGGCCATAACCCGATACCGGCAAAATACAACTCTACCGGTTTAGTGGTCAAGCCAAACACCTCATCCAGAAGATAGGTTATGATCTTAAAAGCAACCGAGGTCTAAATTATGGCAAAGATCGACAACTGCCCTTGTGCCTCGCTGCTCCGGCAGACAAATCCGAGGATTACTACCATAAGATCAAGCATGGCTTAGTGTACGTTACGCCTCCTATAACCCCCGAAGGCTCAGATGAAGAAGATGAGTTACACTCTCACTCTTCAGAGTCTTCCTCTTGGGACTCCGATGTAAGCCCCCTCATTTTTGAATAAGATTATTTTGGTATTTTTAAATTTATTTTAATTATTTTATGTAATTTAATAGATTAGAGTAGTAATTTCGAAAACCTTCTTTTATATATATGACCCTTTGACATGGCTTTGATATTTTGAGCAATGCATGATCTTTTTCCTTCCAAAAAAATTCATAATATTAATCTTGATTGAGTCTAATATAGTTGAAACATGGATGTTGTATTTATTTGATCTCTTCCATGCTCCAAAAATATTGACGAACGTTTAGAATTATGGTTACCGTAAAATTGTCTCATTTTGACCAGAACTTGACCCAAACCTAACCCAAACACTTTTAGGCATGTAGTGCACCCAAATATCCCTATATAAATTATATTATATTTTTATTTATTTATTTCTATTTATAGGAGTTTTATCTATAGAAAGTGGTATAGGTGGCATCCTAGTTGGCAAATAACTACCTAACAAATTTTCTAACCAACCCAACAACCAAACCTTATCCAATCCTAACCATAAAAATCAACCCCCCCTCTCATTTTCGGCCAAGAGCAGCCCCCCCTTGTGGCCGAACCCTAATAGCATTAGAAAGCCCCAACCTATATTTAAATCTATTTAAAAAGCTTTTATATATATATATATATATATATATATATATATATATATATATATATATATATCAACTTATCACCAAACCATAACCCTAACAATAACAAATCTCTTTTCCCCTCTTGTCTCCGACCCCTCCCCTCTCCAACGTGTAAGAGCAGCCCCCCTTGCCATCTCTCCCTCACAACATTATCTCATTCACCAAAAATTCCCTCCTCTCTTCCAAAAACTTCACTTTTCATCATCCTTCCACCATCTCTCCATCCAAACACCACTAAACCTCCAAGAATAACCCCATCTTCCCAAAAAATATATCAAGAGCTCATTGTCATCATCAACAACCCATCAAAAAGGGAGTAGCAAGCCAAGCACAAGCAAGAAGGAGTATTTCTTGGACAAGAAGAAGCATCATCATCCAATCCTCCAAAGTTTTCGATAAATCTTTAATCTTTCTTTCTCAAATCTCATGGCATGATCCTTTTAGGTTATGTAAAATTATTTATTTAGAGCTCATATTTTACCATCTTATTCTCATATTAGAAACTATAAATTTTTCATGATAGGTTGTCGGTAGTACTAGTTTGAGACTTTTAATACGATTATTTGAGGGAATCGTTATTAATTTTTTTAAACTGACTTAATAGGTATTTATTTGATGGAAATTAAGTATTTTAGAATTATTTTTTGTTATTTTAATGTCAAATCTAAACCCTATAATTAAGGACAACTAGCCTAAGTTTTTGGGTAATTTTGTGACATAGTTTTGTCCATAAATAAGGTTTATTTTGGATGTAATAAAGAGATGAATATTTTTTAAGATTAAATTAGAATATAATATGATATAAAATATGTTTTTATAAATATAAACCATACTAATGGACTGGCAATGTCCCGAACAAGTTTCGGACAAAACTAGTCAACCTAAAGTAGCCATAAATTAAAATATGTTTATTTTATCAAATCTGGAAATTAATTGTTAAAATGAATATAAGTTATATTTAAATCAATATTTTATAATTTATGTTCATGTCCTTTAATTGTGCAGTTAAACTTAAATTTTGGAAGTCAAAAACTAAGAAACTAGGTTCTGATACCCTGTAAAAGCAAGCAAAGTTTTTAGAAATAATAACGGACTTTGTTGTACATGGCAAAGAATAAAATTATATAAATAAGTTATAATTACGAGAATTCTTGATTGGACTCTTAAGCATTTAATTGGTGTTTAGGTCAATTGAATTCCGGAGGAGTTGACGCGGGACCAACTTTACCACCACTGACTGCAGAACCAGGCAAGTGTACATTGCCAAGATGTTTACAGTTCTAAATTATTTATTTAATATTATCTATGCATTAGACTTCATATTTGTGTGGCTTGGTTGATGTACTTGTTGAGCCTAGGGTCGTCATACGATACTTTGTATCCGAACAAGATATGGGTACCGACATCCTCTGCAGAGTCGAGTAACGTAGTCAGAGAGTCATATTTACGAACCCATGTTATTGCAAACATTATTTGCACATCCAACCATAGGACACTAGACACGATATTCATGTGACAGAGTCTTTCTCGACTTCTTTGTGGTACTTGGACTCTGGATAGGACTACTGGATGCATGATATAGGGATTACTATAGTGATACATGGTGACTAAGACTTGTGCTGATAGTTAGAGGTCATGAGCTCGCGTGTCTTGATTGAGACGTGAGGTTACATTGGGTGGGGAGAGTCTTCATCATGCTCTGGGCATATTTTACTTATTACTATTTATTGTGTATTAGACTTTAGGTTCCCTCTGCAAAATCTAAGTATTATATATATATATATATACAGTTTCCTCCTGTTTCTTCCACATGGAGCCTTGAGTGTATTATAATATTACGAAAGTGTCCCTTGAGATCTTCCGTGAGTACCAGTCCGGGGTACGATACCATACTTTCATTTGTATTTCACATAGTTGGTCGTAGTAGCTTTTCCCATTTTTATAACATTACACTGTTTACTTCTAACTTATTGTTTTCTTGTACCTTGTTACGTCCCTCTGAGGACATGGTCCCCTGCTAATTTTTGCAGCATAGATGATTACGGAGAATTTGGAGTTGCTGATGTGTGTTCATGCGGGCATTGGTGCCAGGTACTTATATCATTTCTACCGGAGTTATGGTTATTTATTTATATTGTTAATTCATCTGCTGATGTAGCCTAGTTTTTATAGACTCATATTTATTTCTCGACTCTATTCGAGCTTATGTGTTATTGGGCGGCCGAATTTAGCATATGTAGTTCATTCTTGATTTTTTTTTCTTTATGTGGATTGTGACATAGATATTTTTAGTATTCTTAGATAGTTACCCTCATTATAAATCATAATAAATCATAATAACTCATATAATATTGACTTCCAAAATTATTTCTAATCAATATAAGTGCCGGTGTTAAAGAATATGAACATAAATAAGGGTAACTATCTAAGAATGAACATAAATGATATAAGCTTAAAAATTTAAGTTTAAGTCCACAATTAAAGGACATGAACATAAATCATAATAAATCATATAATATTAATTTAAATATGATTTATATTTATTTTAACAATTAATTCTCAGATTTGACAAAATAAACATATTTCAAGATTATAGCTATTTTAGGTTGACTAGTTTTGTCCGAAACTTGTTCGGAACATTGCTAGTCCATTAGTATGGTTTATATTTATGAAAAATTATTTTATATCATATTATAATCTAATTTAATCTCAAAAAATATTTACCTCTTTATTTCATCCAGAATAAACCTTATTTATGGGCAAAACTATGTCACAAAATCACCCAAAAACCTAGGCTAGTGACCCTTAATTATAGGGTTCAGATTTGACATTAAAATAACAGAAAATAATTCTAAAATACTTAATTTTCAGAAAATAAACACCTATTAATTCAGTTTTAAAAAATTAATAACGATTCCTTCAAGTAATCGCATTAAAAGTCTCAAACTAGTTCTACCGACAAGCGAATTATCACCAATCTATCATGAAAAAGTCATAGTTTCTAATATGAGAACAAGATGACAAAATATGGGTTCTAAATAAATAATTTTACATAACCAAAAAGGATCATGCCATGGAATTTGAGAAAGAATCATTAAAGATTTACCGAAAACTTTGGAGGATTAGATGATGGTGCTTCTTCTTGTCCAAGAAATACTCATGCTTGCTTGTGCTTGGCTTGCTACTCCCTTCTTGATGGGTTGTTGATGATAACAATGGGTTCTTGATATATTTTGGAGAATATGGGCTTTTGGAAGAGAGGAGGAGATTTTTGGTGAAGGAGATGATGTTGTGAGGGAGAGATGGCAAGGGGGGACTACTCTTACACGTTGGAGAGAGGGGAGGGGTCGGCCATAAGAGGGGGAAAGAGATTTGTTATTGTTAGGGTTAGGGTTAGGGTTTGGTGATAAGTTTATATATATATATATATATATATATATATATATATATATATATATATGAGCTTTTTAAATAGATTTAAATATAGGAGGGGGCTTTCTAATGCTACTAGGGTTCGACCACAAAGGGGGGGGCGCTGCTCTTGGCCGAAAATGAGAGGGGGGTTGGCTTTTATGGTTAGGATTGGATAAGGTTTGGTTGTTGGGTTGGTTAGAAAATTAGTTAGGTAGTTATTTACCAACTAGGATGCGACATATACCACTTTCTATAGATAGAACTCCTATAAATAGAAATAAATTAATAAAAATAATATATATATATATATATATATATATATATATATATATATATATATATATATATATATATATATATATATGGGTACACTACATGCCTACATGTGTTTGGGTTGGGTTGGGTCAAGTTCTGGTCAAAAGGAGACAATTTTACGATAACCGTAATTCTAGACGTTCGTCAATATTTTTGGAGCATGGGGGAGATCAAATAAATGCAACATCCATGTTCCAACTATATTAGACTCAATCAAGATTAATATTATAAATTTTGTTGGAAGAAAAAAGATCGTGCATTGCTCAAAATATCAAAGCATGGCAAGGGGTCATATATTTAAAAGAATATTTTAGAAATTACTACTTCAATATATTTAATTACATAAAATAATTAAAATAAATTGAAAAATACCAAAATAATTCTATTCAAAAATGAGGGGCTTAAATTCTACCCACCTTAAAAGAATTGTCCTCGAAATTTAAGAACTTCAATAACATTTTTTTTTTCTCCATTAAAATTCAAGCAATATAATCATAAAGTCAAATCGTTTTTGTTATTTAACAAAGTCCTCAAAATTTACTTCATCATCACAGCTTAAAATTTTAAAGTAAATATTTAAAATTCGAATTTATCTTCAAAATTTTAAAATCCAATAAAAGAAAAAAAATTAATCTGATTCTCAAGTCGTAACTCTTTAATTACAATCTAACATTATTTTCTCAAAATTTAAATCTCATTTATAACAGTCTTCAAAATTTTAATAATTCAATCCTTCAAATTTAATTCCACATCCAAACTTAAAAAATCAAATCCAATATTGAAATTTTTAAAAAACAAAAATTTAATTCCATCCTTGAAAATTTGTATCTCATATTGTAGTCATTTTTCAAAATTTTCTAATAATTAGATTTGTCTTTATAGCCATTATTTGTCTTGTCCTCACTGCCATTACGTATATACAAATTTTCGGAATTTAAATTAATGGTCATCCTTAAACATCAATTAATGAGTAAATCCTAAAATTTTAAAAGTTAAAACAATTTCTCAATTTAAATCCTACTAATGCATATCTCATGAATAAATTTAAATATTCAAAGGCTCATCATCAAAATTTGAATTCGAAATCTACTCCATCAATCGTATCTCTCAAAAAAAAATTTACTTTGAATTCAAATTAAGTCCTTAAAAGTCAATTCTATAAGTGATAAAGTCAATCTTTATATTGTTATTCCTTGGGTATAATCCAACCCAAAAATTAATTCTTAATAATATATTGAACTCCTAACACTCAAAATCCTCAACATTATCCTTAAATTTCTTGAATTTTATCTCAAACTTTTTATTAAATTTGAAAATTAAATCTTCAAAATTTAACCACTTCAAGATTTAAACTCCTCAAATTTAAATTAAACACAATTCTCACCTTTAAAATTTATTATTAATCTACTCATTCAAATTTCTTTAAAATCTTCAAAATTAAATCCATAAGATCCAAAGTCCTTAAATTCTTAAACTTGAATTTAAATCCAACATTCAAAATATAATTTGAATCCACATCTTGTAGTCCACTATCTATGTAATTTTCTCAAAATTTAAATTTAATAACCCAATACTCAAAATTTTAAATCAAATCTCCAAAATTCTATTCTCCAAATTTAAATTCAAAATTTTAAACTCTGATAGATTTAAGCCCTTCAAATTTAAAGAGAAATTAAATCCAGTATATCATGGCATTTCCAGAATTTAAAATTCAATCTTACCATATAATACATTTAAATTACATCCATAAAGTTGTCTCATTTCACCATTTTAAAATTCAATTCTCAAATAGTCTTTTCCTCAATTCCTCAATATTTTTTTTTAAAACGTTAATACCGATGCCTTAATCAATTTTTACCCTCGATAATATCATTAAACCTAGCAATCATAAAACTACCCAACAAAATAATTCGTATATGACATATCTAATTCTAGCCAACCTTCTAAGATCAAATCAAATCCCCAAAATTTATAATCTTCAATATAATATAATATATCTTTATCTCATCAAATCTTAAAACTTAATTTAATTACATCTATTCACAATTTATGTACCATAATTTCTACTTACCTTCAATTCAACAATTATCGCAAAACTTAATCAAATTCACTAAATATTATTTAACCTCTAAAATTTTCTCAATGAAATATAAATCTATTTTATCAAACTCTTCTCAAAGTTTTAAAAGTTTAAATTCTTATCATTTAAAATTTCCAATTTAAATTCAATTCCTCAAAACTTTATTTAATAACTCAAATTTCAATAATTCAAGTTTAAATCTAATTCTCTAGTTTAAATCCAACAATTGCATATTCAATAAATTTTAATTCAAATTTCCATCCACAAAGTATACTACTTCTGCTTTATTATATTGATAATATGCTTATGACCGGTAGTGATTATGCATCCATTATACAAGTCAAGCAGCAGT
Source organism: Iris macrosiphon (assembly GCA_036927795.1). Classification (NCBI taxonomy): domain Eukaryota; kingdom Viridiplantae; phylum Streptophyta; class Magnoliopsida; order Asparagales; family Iridaceae; genus Iris; species Iris macrosiphon. The sequence continues at coordinate 32,572,793 of JAYESA010000017.1, read as the reverse complement.
TTCATACTCTTCACAAAGGCCCATAGCTTCAAAGGCACTCCTTCCTACCGAGTAAATTATCGATGATTGATCCTCGTGAATTAGAGGGGAACGTTAGCCAGCTATAGTTGATTGTAGCTATTTGTTGTTTATTTTCCTTCTTTTGTCCAAAATCACATTTATTGCTGTGTAGTTAACCAAGGATACGAGTATGTCTAGATCTAGAAACCATACTTGTTTCAGCTGTGATTTGAACTGGGCAGTGAGTACCGACCGGAGACAGCAGTGATTGGAGGAGCAGGTGGGATTACCTGCGCTGAACTGGTGGCTTTTATGACCTTCCAGCAACTGTGTGCAGGAAAATCCCATACTCGCTAAAGAACTTCATTTTCCAATATCGGTAAACAACAAGGTATTTAATTACACAACTGGAAATTTCTCACACAAACTCCCCCAGACGCACACCAGCTCTCCGACTGAAAGGATGTAAACAATTGGAAGCTAGGCATTCCCATACCTCTTGCTGTTTTCTTGGATTATCACATTTAGAACAGTGACCTCTCTCCATTTGTCACAATGTTAGTAGTCAAAACTGCAAGTTACTCGTATTTACAGCGTTTAATGAATGGTTGCAGGAAATAACCTACAAAATAAGTCTGAAAACAAATGTGGGGCTATGCAAGTCTACATAATTTCCTGTGCTCTCCAATGCATTCAGATAAATAGATTCTCGAGGTTCCTCACTCACGCCACTTTGTGCAGCATACTCTAGTGCCATTTCGTAGTCAACCTGGTAATATTGTCCAAAAGATTAACTGAAGTCAGTAAGCTTCCGTTAAAGATGGCATGGTGCCCACTGGATATGATTCTATTACCTGTTCCACATAGTGAGTGAGACTCTCCCTGAAGGTCATCTCTGTTATATCCTCTGATGCCACTTTCTTTAGCAGCTCTGCATCCTCTGCATCGTATTTGTGACGTTTCCTTCCGTTGTCTTGTGCCATCGCTTCGAGCGTGTCCATTACTGCTCTTGCAGCATCAGGGATGTACCTAGAGTATGATTATATCCAGAAGTAAATGTATCTATTAGAACAAAATGAATCTTTTCCATGGCTTATGAAGAATTGACAGCCACAGTTGCAAGTTGATATCAATTGCTAGTACAAGTTCAGTTACAACACGTAAAGATAGAAAAATCAAACCCGTTAGATCTTTGTACTTGAAGTAAATATGTTGTAAAGCACGAGTGCACTTCAAGAATTGTAAATGATAAAATCATAAAATATAATTGGATCACTTGCTAGATTTATTGTAGAGTTAAAACATTTTGGTTTCCAAATAAAAATAAGTGGCCACTTTTCTTGGATAATGTAGATGATAGTTATCAGCAGTATTGTACATACTATATCTTTAGTCTCGTATCGGGATAAGTCTAGAAAAGGTGAGTTGTCTTGTCCATATATTGTACTCTTCTTTCCCTAACTGAATCAAATCAATCATTAATTTAGACAACTTCTCAACATGGTATGAGAGCATGGTAACTTGCCAACGCAGCCCTCCTACTTCTTCCAAAACCCTATCTTCCATAGTTCCCTAACCATCCATAGCCTCCACCTCCCCCTCACTCTAATAACCGGAAGGCTGCTGCATATAAACAATTTCAGTTAAGCCACCATTGAGAAAGGTATTTTTGATGTCCAACTGATGTAAAGATCATCTACGGTGCACCACAAGAAAGATTTAACAATCAGACAGGGAACATGTCTCTTCATAATCAATCTTGTACTGCTTTGTAAAACCTCGAGCAAGCATTCAATCTCTCAATAGAACCCTTAGGGTTATTCTTAACAGTGAAAACACATCCGCAGCTGACACGAGAGTGATTGTGAGGTAGAGGAACTAGATCCCAAAGATCATTAGCCCAAAGGGCCTGCATCTCATCCATGGCAGCCCATCACCTCGAATGCTAAAGTGCCTTCTGTACAGTGGATGGAGTAGAAATATAAGAAAGAGAGCAGGCTCGTGCAAAGAAGGCTTAGGACGATGGTAAGAAACGACGTTCATAATCATATGCATATAGCAAGAACGCAATGCAATCGGGAGATCACCCAAAGCAGATGTAGATTTGGGATAAGATACAGGTATTGGTGTCAGTGTCAGTGTCTGTGTCCTGACAAGGCTGGGCCACATGAGATAATACAGGTCTTGGAGACTGTATGTGGAACAACTGGAGGTTCATCTGGGAATACAAGTAGCAGGGGAGGCTCAACTGGAGGAGAAGACACGAGTGGTAGTAAATAAGATTGTTGCTCGAGAAAAATAACGTCTGCGAGCGTGACTATCTTCTGATCAGATGGAGAGTAGCAGACTGTACCTTTTCTAAGTCCGAGAATAGCCAACAAATATATACTTAGTAGCCAGCGGAGAGTTTTTTATTATAGCCCACTCCTTATTCAGAAGAATATTCCTATTACTCATTCAGATGGAGAGCGTTATCAGTACTCTTGTACATAATCTATCTTTATTCTCATATCGAAAAAAGTATAGGAAGGGTGAGTCACCCTTACCTATACATTTCTTTCTCTAATTAAATTAAAGTCACAGCCAACTTCTCAATAGTTAATATTTGGATGCCTGATGAGCTCTTGGAAACTGGTTTTGAATCGGTCAGTTTCATCGTTTCCGCACCCTTCATCTCCTATCCTAAATGGATGAAACTTATCAGTTCGGACATATACTTATCTTTTCTCACCAACTCACCATATGAAAAAAAAAAAAAAAGTTACATAATAATGCAGCATGCAGAATCTTCAAGAAAATCATGATGTAAAAGCTCATTGTGTCCACAATATTGTGGACAGGGTATAAACTACACCCCCTCTACAAACCTGGTTATTATTTTTCATCACTAACCTCTGCCCCTACCCATGACTTCAAATTTATTTGACAAACCAATTAACAGAAACATCATATATACTTAAAATAGGCTGATGATAAAGGCACTACAAAATACACTTGGGGCTAACCCAGTATTGGGGGTAGCCCATTAATGAATGAAGTTTACTCATACTAGCTCAAACATTACTCATACTAGCCCAACCTCCTCCCAAACCCCCCAAACCTCCACCACCGGAGCCCTCCTCCTCCCTTTCTTTAGTTGCCGGAGCCCCCCTCCTCCACTTTTTCCATTTGAAACCTAAATTTTTGCAATCTCCATCTCCTCAAATTCCAACCATTAATCGATGGCTCCCAAACTCTCAAAAGAATCAAGATACAATTCTTCCTCCTCCCTGTCCTCAACTTTTAATATTTTTTATTGCATTTCGAAAAATTTCAAAAATTATCTTTCCAATCTTAAAATTATAGTCCTGAATGTAGTTTCGGATGTAGTTTCAACGTATTTCTGGAGTCTCGGACCCGATTTTAGGGCATACAAGTTCGAAATTCCTCGAACGTTCGGAACAGAAACATGCCTATATACATTGTGGATTGTTGAAATATATGCAGTCCTTTATGTATAGAGGACTGTAAAAATTTCAACAGTACTGTATACATATAGGACTGTAGAAATTTCTACAGTCCTGAATGTTCAATTAATTTTGGGATGTTAAAATAAATATCTTTTTTGTCATATATTCACGACCCTCGGAAGGACATTGAGGATGAAGGTATCATAAGAAGACGCCCTACTGCGTCGATGGGTAAGGAACGCAATGTTCAGCGTGCTGTTGAGACAGCCCTCACTATCCTCGACCCCGAGGCACCCCCTCAAGTTAGGAAACGTCGACTGAAGAAGACTGTAACTCGTTCGAAGAGACGTGCTCCTAGTACTTCTGGTTCTTCCTCCTCCGATGAAGACATACCAACCATCCAAAATCGGCCAACTGATGGTTCAGGACCTTCTCAGCATGCAGAAAGTTCAGTCGAGACTTGGCCACCAACCCTCGAAAACCGGTCTATTGATGGTTCAGGACCTTCTCAGCAGCCACATAGTCCAGTCGAGACTCGTCCAAACGGTTGCTCTATGTTGCCGTCGATCGAGAACCATATTGCATACCAAATATGGAACAATCTGGTAAGTACATTACGTTATGATAATTTTATATATAGTTCTAAGTTCATCCAATTATTAATAGATAACTACATTTAATATATAGGTATAAGTTCATCCAATTGTTTACTTTTCAGGAGAGTTCTCGTATGTTAACGGTGATCAACCACGGCAAAAAGTACAATACATGGGGATTTGAATTTTTCGAAGACGATGTCAAGGCTAAAATCAATCTCACCGGTTTACAAAATTTGGATAACTACTCATATACGACGGTGGACAATGCACTCATATCAGCATTTGTAGAACGATGGCATCCAGAAACCAACACTTTCCATCTCCCAAACGGGGAGTTGACGATTACCCTGGATGACGTCCATCATATATTGGGACTTAGGGTTGATGGTCGAGTCATGATGAATCACACTTTTGACGAATCGAGCATTAACTTTTATGACCATATCGTGAATTATGTATCAGGTTGTCTGGGAGTTGATGCGATGAGTTTTACATCCCTTCGACTTCAAGAAGTCGTACGGACTTCCTTTGAAATATTTGGAGGAGACATTCGATGATCCGGACCCAAAGTGGATAATAGCGATAATGTGGCCCGTAGATATATGCAGTTCATCTTGGGGGCTGTCGGCATTCCGGGTAAGTCTGGAACGTCGATACATGCTAAATATCTCCTGAATTTTGACGACATAGACACGGTGGAAAAAATATATTGGAAAAGCGTTATACTAGCATACCTTTACCGCGAGCTTGGTGTGCATCCCGCGTCGGTTCCAAGACAATATCCGGATGCCAGACTCTACTCCATGTAAAAATATATCTTTGTCAACTTGTATACATAATAGAAAATTTTGTTGTACTTTTTTTAACTTGGTTACGTGAAGGCATGGATATACGATATACGAGCACTTTCCAACCCTGAAGCGGGCTAAAATTAATCGAGGGTATGACGAGCACCTTCCTAGAATGTGCAGATGGAAGCCAACTAAGGAAGATGCCAAACGTCCACACACATTGGCCGTCCTAAGGAATGCACTTGAAGATATGACGATAAAAGAGGTGAATTGAGACCTAATTTTTTTATGTTTGGTAATAATTTACTAAATTATGTTATGCTAAATTACGTTATGCTAAATTTCATGCGTTGCAGATAGTTTGGGATCCATATCGTGATTTGCGACAGAGTAGTCGTCCATTGCAACCAGTCGTTTTATATCACGGTCTGATAAGTTGTCATGAAATCGAGGAGCCTTATATGCCTGATAGAGTGCTCCGTCAGTTTGGCTACGTACAAACAGTCCAGAAGCGCACATTGAAAATGATAAGTGCTCCGAGAGGTACAAAACCCCTAAACTATATTCCTGCGACGTTCAACTGGGTCTCGGACTTCACTGTGTGGCAACGTCACGTTATTAGAGAAACTGAACGACAAGCAGCAATAAATATGACGGAATGTAGCGACGACTACCTCGCCTACTACGCTGGTGTCGGACTACCTACGTTGTTCAAACGCGGAGGCGATATTGTGCGTGTACCATCAGATCTCTCTGCCAAATCTGTCTTGTATACTGCATTGGTCAAGATGGTGAGGCAACCAACTTTCAGTTTGAAGATATGTAAATGTTTATAACTTAACAAATTTTATGAATTGTCATCAATAGGCTAGGAAAGCAAAGAAGTTGAAAAGAAGTCTCGTCAGTTGCCAGGGTGCGAATTATATAAAAATCAATGAGGAGCTACAACACATTGACAGCACTGAAGATTTTCTTTCTTGGAAAGTATGGAGCAACGTACAAAGAGGCGGCATGAAGTTTAGGCCATGTTTCAATTGATATGAAACTTTGCTACGTTGCTACAGTTTGTGTTTCGAGTTTTTTTGGGTTGTAATCTGGACATGTTAAACTTTGAAGTTGGCTGTAAGTTTGTGTTTCGATTTTTTGATTGGTTATGTTTTGTTTAAGTTGGTTGTCCTAGTTTTGACTGAATATTTTTTGTTTATAGGAGTGCTAGTTTTATACAAATATGCAGAGACAAGGGATTAAAACTAGGACTGTCAAGATTTTGACAGTCCTAGCATCTTATGGGACTGCCATAATCCTGACAGTCCTAGTTTTTGCACAACATACAGGGACTCTAAAAATTTGGACTTTCAACATATATATATATATATATATATATATATATATATATATATAAGCTGAAAAAGATATCAAAGCTCAACATATAGGACTCATTGCACAACATATAGTACTTCATTTCATTTCTTTCATAGTCACTATCTATTGCACTATCACGCTACAAAAGTAAAAGATGTTATATTCCATTTCTATCGCATACAAAATTACAAAATGATACAAAAGTATAAGATGTATCAATCGATTAGAATATCAAAGTAGTCCTTAGGCAATATTTTATCTTCTTATAGCCAACAATTGCATCCATGTAGGATATCGTCCATGCGATCACTTTCTCCGGTGCGTGTTTATACCAAAAAAGCGTAGAAGGTGGAGGAATAGGAGAATGCCCGATCAACCTTGGGATGACAAAGTGTTGTCCGGCAAACCCTATTGAACATAGATTGGATAGTCTGTGTCCGGCCGGGTGAGCGCACATTGAAAAGAAAGTATTGTTAATGCCTTCTGAGATAATTACAATAGGTATCTTATACCTATTAGAGAATACGTATGCAGCAGGCGGGACATCAATGTAATGGTCTGGTCCGATAACTGTCCGTACAAGGTATGCTTGCCAACAAATCTCCAATAATTTCTTTGCAAAGTATCTGCCTATAGAAGGGTAGACAAGACTCCAACTTCTCGTACAGCTCTTCCCTAACCTGTCTCCATCCTGCTTCAACTGAATAGCCAAGATGTCTTGCGAGTGCACGAAATCCACAATGGCCATCCTTAGGAACATCAACAATAGACCAAATGAAATCCCGTATCTCAGGTAGAAAATTTTGAATGTATAGATTATATGAATCAGATAAGTTATCTAAATCCTCCGCCGTGACTGCATCGTTCGTTTTCTGTTTCTTCCCCTTCGAATAGTAAGCTTACTCTTTTTCTTCGAAATTACCACACTTTCGATAACCGACTTTGACTCAACTTACTCTAAATTGCGTTCAATATGTTCAAACAAGGATGGATCTCTTTTAGTTGACTCCACCTCCTTTTTTTGTGCTCCACTGATTCTTGAGTGTGGTCTTCCCTTAGGAGTTCGAACAACATATGGCTCTTGCAATCGAGTTGTTGCCGGGACTGCAATTTCTTGGATTTTAATCTCAATGGATTCTCTCCGGTTCCGATGCGACACACCACCTTGCGTGAAGGAGTTTCACTTGCGGCAAAGAAAAGCAATCATCGTGAACTTCCACCGTCGACATGATCGACAACTGTCTCCAACGTTGATCAACAATATATATTAGAATAGGTATAGATTGACGACGATATTCGTTAATCTCATGTGCACAAGGAAGGCCGAGTGAATATCGATATGAACAACCGCAAACCTCGGGATCATAACCAACGAACTTCGCCCTAAAAATCTCCTCAAACAATAAGCCCAAGGCCTTGTGAGATACTACATGGATTAAAGCATCCAAGAGGTGTTCATGCTTGTATTAATGCTTTGCAATATTGAGGCTCGTCTCAAATGATGCTACAATCTCGTTCACCGTGAAAATAATCATCAAATGAATCGATTGCCAAACAGAGACAAAATTACCAACCGATGACCGTAGATATCTTTTTAAACTTGAGTGTGATCCTTCGACCCGGTTCGTAGTGATTGTGCCATAATGCTTCACCATGTTCGTCCATGCTAAGACGAATTGTTCTTTATGTGGTTCTAGCCAAATATCTTTGATATAAGAAATGCATGTCGGGTTACTCGTCTCCCACTTTTGTTTGAATATGTACCATGATGTGTCGTTGCTGTCTTTAGTACTTGCTCGCCATACAAGACTCCAATCACTATAGAATTCTTCGAAGCGAAGCTTGTCGATTTTACCGTCCACATTTTCAAATTTCCTCTTACATTGAGCTTGGATATTTCGATTTATATGCCAAGTACATAGTAGTCTATGCACATGAGGAAATACAATATCTTTGTAACCTGTGTAAAGGGATTGTAGTTTCCTCAACGCCCAAGTGTAATCCTCTACTGTCTCTCTTCATAAAACAAAAAACGACTGAAAATATTTTCCCCGTAGACGTAAACCCAACAATGTAAAAAAGAGGTATCTTGAACTTGTTGGTCTTATATGTACAATCAAGGGCCAATACGTCTGCGAAGGACCTAGCCAAGTGTGTGCAATCAGGATGAGCCCAAAACAATGAAAGGAATTCATCATTTTGTGGATGTCTTTTATGGTACTCCACATAGTGATGCTCCCCAAGCAACTTCAATACTTGTTGCATCGTCATTCTTCCTTTCATACGATTACATTTCGCTCTCGTTAAAGTATTATAGATCGTCCTCATGGTTGACTTGTTCTCATCTTCTTTTTGTCGTACGGCAGAATAAATTTTTTTGGGTGTAACTCCGGAAAGGAACAGTTCTTCAACCAACTTCCTCTCATCCTTGTTCAACCGTGCCACGTAGGCATGACCCGTAAGTGTCTCTGGAATAGGATGATTGTGTATTCCATTCTTAACTTCGACTATCCACTTCATATCTTCTACTTTTACAATTAACACCTTAAATGGAGAACGACATTTTCTAGTCCCAACGTTTTTCTTAGGAATTTTTTTTTCAACACCTTTTTTTTTTCCGATGCTGCCTGAACACACCTCCTCTTTCGCAGCCCAGCTCTAAATATTTTCGGCCCGACTGAGACCTGATCGATCTTGCAATGACAATGACTATGTTATGTCGTCTTCCAACTTCTCTGCACCAATCTAATGCTTCTTCGTGGGATGCAAATCAAATATCCGTTGAGAATACATTCTCCACATCAACCCCAATAGCATGATGTACCACAGCATCTGTACGAGGTTGGTCCTATAACCAATATAAAATAATATAAAAATTAATAACTTCAAATAATTTGTAGTACAAATTAGGACTGTCACAATTTGTAAAGACTAATGTATTGAGTAGACTGTCATAATTTTTAGTCTTTAAGAAAATGCGTTGGTCAGCATTTTATCTTCAGGCCTGTCAGTATTTTGACAGTCCACATAGTCTATAGGACTGTCGAAATTATGACAGTCCTATATTTATATAGGACTGTAGAATTTATGACAATCTTATATTTATATAGGACTGTCGTAGTTTATACAGTCCTTACACGATGACTGTTGACTATCGAAATATGGTTGTCATTTTACGTACCGTAGGTGCTTCGGAACAACCGACATTTTCTTCAGAAGGAGCGGAGTGCATATTTAATGGATTGCATGATCTGACTTCTTCATCGAAAAGAATTTCATTCATCGCTACTACAATAGTCGAATAAAACTAAATAATTTGGTGACAATTGCAAAACTTATTCATCGTATGTTGTCGAAGACGTACCGAAAGAATATTCGTTGGAGAATCACCAAATCAGAATTTTCTTCCACTTGGGACCGCACCTATCAAACTTGAAGAGAATGAGAGGTTTCCTCATTTGAAGGTGAAAAAGAAAGAAATAATTTTTACTTATATAGGTTGGTGTGGGCAGCCCTTAGTAAGTTTGAGGAGTGGCAAACTTGTAATTTTTAGGAAGAGAGGAATGGGCAGCCCTGAGTGTACTTTGTAGTGCCCTTATCACAAACCTTAAAATAATAACATAAACAAAATTTTGAAAAATAGAAAACCATCTACGACATCCACAACACTTGCAGAGAAGGCAACATGACAGCCTGCCTGCGAGTAGTGACAAAAGGGCTAACCCCATTTGAGGAGAGTAACTAACTTGTTTAACATCTTTTCCACCCAAGTTGATCCCTATTTCAAAAATGAATGGATTGCCTTCAAAAAACTTGAGCACTAGCTTAAGATGTATTAAGAAAAGAGGGAATGTCAGGAGACTTGGAACAAACCTGGTTATATGATGCCCCTAGGCTATATGTCAGAAGACTCGGAACAAGGTTCACAGTCTCGGAATTGGGATCGATTTCGGAGCCTTCTTATGAGCATCGGTATCAGTAGTTCCGGATTGGAGTTTAAAAGAGGGGAGGAAATGTCAGGAGATTCAATATATTATGTCAGGACTTACTATTTTCCACCCAAGCTGATTCCACCTTTCCGATGTTCTATGTTTTGGAAAGGTGGAAGATAAGAAATTATCCAAAAACCTAAATAAATATTTGATACATTTAGAGATAATCTTATGTATCATTTATTTGTTTTCCTATTAGTTTTGAATCATGCTTATAGACAAAGTATCCCTGCAATATATAGTTTTGATTGGAATAAAAGTAAAGGATGTGTTAACTATAAAACTTTGACAAATGGTAATGGCTAAAGTGTGTTGATAAGAAATTTTATCAACACATACATGTTTATCTTCGGCCCAATCAATTCATTGATCTTGGTCTGACATTCTTTGTCAAGCTTCTCTTTTTTCTTTCAATTTTTCTATGTTGAATTGACTGGAAAAGAGAGTCCCAATTTCGTATCAGCAAGGTATCGGTGAGGCTCAGTATTGGATCTGACATGCAAAAAATCGATATGTTAAGGCCAATATGTAGCAGCATCAGCCAATACAAAAACCTGTACTACTTGCAATGAAAACATTGCAACCAAATAAAGTATGATGTATGGAAACTCAAACAGGTAACAGTTTATGGAGAACACACTCCAAAAATCTAGACCGTGTCGTGTCAGATGTGTATTAGACACAACCCGGACACTCCAAAATATACTAGGACATGCCAAAATAGGTGAGATAGTTGTGTCACCGTGTCCTTACCATGCCCCATTGTATTTGTGTTCATGCAACAAATGGAGAAAAGTGACCAATGACAAGGCCTGCTGTAAGTGACCAATGGAGTTTAGGTTTTGAAACTAGAGTTTCCAAAACACGAAACGTATTGCCAAATTAGCCTAAAGGATTGGCTTTAGGTGAAACCAGAGTATGACAAAAAATTTAGTTAAAACCACTGTTGGGTCTTTATGGCTCATATTGTTTCCCATTTGTTAAATAAAATTCCTTAGCAAATACTATCTGGCTTCCACATTTAGTTCTTATTTAATCCACAAGAATCTTGAAGGGGTACTCTACGTTGCGTAAGCTTGAACTGCATGACCCACAAGATTTCTTCCCTACCTGACACTCGCCCCATATGTTTCATGCCAGGCCCCTCTCTTGCTTATAATTCTCTTGGTCAAGAACCTAATGGTCAGCTTAAAGGTTGAAATATGGCCATAAAAGCTGGTTCTTCTAGGGAGCTTTCTCATTACAAGACTCGTGCTCCATACTCCACAAAACATGAGAAAAGTTCCGAATGATGATTAGTATTAGGAGGATGACACAGAGATCAGCTAAAGTGAATAATACTAAGGGAATAGTTGATACCACGTTACTAATCTCTCACAAGATGTATTGTCAAGAAATCAAAGAATGATGCTTACAGTATTCTACATCTGCATATATTACCTAGTTAGATTCCGCTTCCTTTCCTGCCGTTCACGAGCCTGAAGCTTCTTCACTATCTTAGATTTTAGTTGAATACAGCACTGTTGAATTGCAGACTGCATTATAGCATAGAACAAGTGTTTGCTGGGTCAGTTTACATCCATCGAGGCTATAAAGAGGAAAAGAAATATGGTTACCTTGACAGCAGAAGAAATTTCAGTTATATCATCACCAATATATTCCTTTCCAGTTCCTTTAAAGGGTATTTTTGTGCTTACAATGCTTACGAACACACCAATCTTATCCTGAGCCTGATTAATCTTGTAGCTATTCCAACTATAAATTGAGGCAATAATCACTGAACTTGCAAAGATTGAGAAACAGGAAGAATATAGACTAATTCAGCTAATGAAATAAAACATTAGCTTACTTGATTCTTTTTATGGCGGTTCTTGTAACAACATCAGCACCTTGTTCAAAAAGAAGTGGTATACGGTTCGCAAAACGGAAAATGTTTAAACCCTGAAATGGCAGAAGACTTCTTTAGCATGAACCTTTATAGCTTAACAAATAAAGATGAAATAGTTACTCGAGACGCAGACAAAGCTATACTTAGTAAAATGGGTATAAGAGTTGCAACAACGGAACATTTAATTCACTACTGACTCGAAAATCATATCTGAAACATATAAATATAAATTTCCACAGATCAATATTTCCAGTACTACACATGCTTGAGGGTAACACTTGAGGAGAAATTAGAATTCTAATGTTTACGTTCCTAGGATGAATACAGTTTGCCAACAAAAAGAGATTCAAATTGGATGGGACGTGACAAGACTTCAGAAACAAATTCACATAATTCCCAACTAAACACCACACACACATCATGGAAAAGAAATAGAAGCACAAGAGTTTGCTACTTTACTGAATATATGTCACTAACCTAACTACACACTACACATGCTTGAGGGTAACACTTGAGGAGAAATTAGAACTATAATGTCTACGATCCTAGGATGAATACAGTTTGCCAACAAAAAGAGATTCAAATTGGATGGGACGAGACAAGACTTCACAAACAAATTCACATAATTCCCAACTAAACACCAGACACATCATGGAAAAGAAATAGAAGCACAAGAGTTTGCTACTTTACTGAATATATGTCACTAACCTAACTACCTAACCAGGAATAGTATATATCCATCTTACAAATAATATCAAATTGCCAATTGATCAATGGTCCTATAGAAACGCAAGGAATATTGATGGAAAAGAAATAGTCTAATAGAAAGAAAGAAAAGGTAGGTTGGTTTTAGTTGTATGTGTGTATAGTTATCATATTTCATGCTAAGAAATGGTATATAGATAAGGAGAACAACCTATGGGATAAAAAAAAAAGGAATTAACCTTCGTTTGAAGAGAATTCTTACTTGTTTAACAGCTTTTCCACCCAAGCTGATTCCAGCTTCAACAATGAAAGGATGGCCTTCAAAAACTTGAGGGCTATGTTTGAGGAATTTAAAAAGGGGGGAGGAAATGTCAGGAGATCCAATATATGATGCCACTATATGTCAAGACTTACTATTTGCAATACAAACATTACAATCAAATACAGTAAGACAAATGGAACCTCAAACGTGTTACTATTGATGGAGACTTTGCCATACATTGAGAATAAGCCCACCACTGAGATAGATAAAAGAATCATTTTGTATTTTCATATAGATGCTAATACAGATTCTAACCTGCCAGCATATGTTGCAACCATGTCTGGCTGCAGCTCCTTTATTATTCCCAAACGAAGATTGTATTCCCCTGCAGGACTAAGACACTGCACATGCAGTAGACTATAATAACTAACCAAGAAAGAAATACACTGAAACGAGTAACCGGAAGATGAGACCTTTAGATAATATACAACAGAAAAGAACAGCTTACATCGCCACTTGGATCGTCAAATTTAGCCTGGCGAAATAGCTGATGGATTCTAACTATCTGCTGGGATGTAAGACTTTTCACGGACATTTTAGGACTAAATTCTGTACCCATCTCCTCTGATTAATAGAAATTGAAAGATTATTAAACATAAAAAAAGGAAAGAGAAGAAACAAACATCTGAATTATAGTGACATAAATATGAACCACTAATTATTTTGTCCAAGAAAATTGGCCTTTATAGGTTGATGCAATACAACCATGATGTTTACAACTTAACATTAGTCAAAAAAAACAGTTATCAAGCCCTAAATTTCTAACATTGAAGGGTTTGGGCATGCAGACTTACAAAAATTCATCAGTGACGACCACATTTGTTTTATCACCTTAAAGGAGCCAAAGGAATTGTCATCTATGATGAAAAGAAAATTACTATGCAACTTTCACTCACAAAAGAATGGAAACGCCAAAGGAGACCCTTATTTTGTTTATGGTATCATGATGTTCAATGGACAACCAAACCGACATCTTTACAAGATAAACTATCCTCTCAACTTAATAAACCTTGGGTTTGTGGCTTGCACAGGATTCCACATGACGTCTGACAAGTCATTGCCCAAAGATTCATCCATCTACTATTTTGAATGTCAATATTCACAATGGAGTCTCAGCAGCAAGATTATATATACTATATTCCTCTACTATCATTGTCAATGTAATTTTTTTTATAGCAATCTTGAATGACATATCTTGCTTTTCTACTAACCTATTAAACGCTCAGCATACGGTTTACCAATCTTTACAAATTCATGTTGAAGAAACTGCAGGAGAGTCTGCTTTGAAGTTTCTGCAATGAGGCGCTTGATGAGTAGTAAATCAACAGCAGAAGGATGATGCTTTGTTTCAAGAGGAACTGGAGGCATTACATCTGTCCTTCGGGAAAATCTTATAGTCACATTTTTGCTATTTTTGCAAATAAAAGAAAGTCAGCCAAAGATAGAGAGAATTAATATGGAAAAGGTGACTTTGTGACAGAACTCACTCTACTGCATCAGAAATGAATCTAAAGAGAAACTGTGCATAAGGGGTAATAACAGCCATTTGACGCATATAATGCAATATCTTTGACTGCACATGTAAAAGAAGAAATCATCACCATCATTTAGTAAATTGATAGTTACTATGTCGAACACATACGCACACAAAGGTAAGAGGCAATCACAGCTACCTGCTGCAAATAATGCAATAACTTTGACAGGAAATGTTTAAAAAACATCAAATCCAGTTAATGCACACAACATAATACTACTACTTATAAACGGACCTGAACCGAGCCCAGGCGGCTTAGATAATGGTTCAAATTTTCATTTTACTACATATTAGTTGATATCAATGTAAATATTAGAAACATAGCTTTTTAAGGTATAATTGTCAGAACGTGACTTCATGACATGTTGCAAAAGTTTAGTTGTTTCCCTGTGGTTCAAAAGAATTATTTGACACCCCCCACCCCCCCACCCCACCCCTCATAAAGTATGTGAGCATGACTCCCATGTTCTCTCTGTCATGCAAAATTTAAACCAAAGTCCTAGGTTATCTCTATCCATACTTATGAAATTACTAAGTTCAACTTTACTCATAGGTGGCGGTTATGGCATGATAGTCTCCCTAGAGGTTGATTGGGACATATGCATAGGATTGTGTGGTGTGTAAGGGGCTTACAGCTGATGGGTGTGGTGGCATGGTTGAAAGAATCATCATCATCGCATGATTTCCCAATGCTAAAGGGGGTGAATTAGATAATAACCCAACTAAGTAGGGTATGTATGTAGAATTACAAATTGCCCAAGTTGAAGTTTAAATAACTATAAGTTTGAGTTCCTACAATTTTCTGATTTTTAATGCTTTTATGCTAACTTTCTTGCACTTGGTAGTTAATACCACCACATCCTCTCTCGTTTTCTTTGGCTACAAAGTTTAGATAAGTTGGAAATGTTAGTTCTCCCGCAATGTTACCGTCATGTTAGCTAAATACAATGCAAACAACTTAATCAATCAAAATATAATAAATATAAAGATGTTTCTTTTTTAATGTCATGGAAACATCCCTTCTATTCAGACACCTGATGGTTGTTTTATTGGTGTTGTTCTTATTCATATGGGTTAAAGGGAGAGGGTTGTGATTCTTGTGAACACCCTCCACGGACACCTGATGGTTATTTTGATGCTGGTGGTGATGGTGTTGTTCTTATTCATATTACTCGTTAAGAAACAATTTTGAACCTCTAGGAAGCACAATGATGCCAAATTGGTGTCATGACAATGTGGAAGAGCCATATATTGCTGGGATGATGATTGTTCCTGGTGTTGGAAAGATTGCAAAAGATTCAATCCAGATCAATAAACCAAACATCTATTGCTCTAAAGGAAAGTCAATAAGATGATTAAACAGTTTAGTTCACTACCAATCCATGGAGGAATCCGTAGCCGTAACTGTAGGGCAACAAATTGGGTAAAGTTAATTTGTGATAGTATGCAATGTTTAGGTTGTTTAACTTCAAAGGAATGGTGGCTTATGTGGATGAGAGATGAATAGGGTTTGTTCGTTGCTACAAATTCGTCGGAAGAAACCTTTGTTTGCTACTAGTGAGAAGATTTAATATATAAAAAATTGAGTACTTTAGATAGTTTTAAGTAATAAACGGACTCGTAGCTAAGGTTTGACATTGTAGGCTGGATTTAGCGGATGGCACTAAAGAATCTTTCATCTGTTAGGTTTAATCAGGTTTATAGAATGATGATTAATTGCAAATCCCTACTTAACAATTCCAAGATGTTCATATACTCCATACCCAACGGCAGGACCTTGGTAAAGAGTGGCTACAATAAATCCATTGTGTTTTTCTAAATTTGAACCCAATGGTATTGTTATGGGGGACGAGCGACTTGCTGAGTCGGTTTTTTGTGTTCGTGGGAAGAATATTTGTAGTAAATGGGACATTTTTCCAATGTATAGAAGTAGGATAAGTTAGTATACCCCAAACAGGGGGGCGAAACTAATGTTTATGATATTGTTACTGGATGGCATTAATGAATATTCTTATGTATAATCTACACCAAGCAAAGTAAGAAAAGAAAAGGAAAAAAAAGTTGTTATAATCAAAAGCAAAGTTCAGAGAAATAAATTATAATAAGACTTGACGACAATGCTTACACGATAAGTCGACCAATTACCCTCAATAATAACTTGAATCTCTGCTCCATGCCACTGATCCTTATTTTCTCTCTTTTCATGTAAATGAACATGAGGAATATTTCTGAATAGGAGCAAGATTCTCATTAAATCAAGTGCATCAAACTTTTAATGCATATAGAGGGGGGGGAAATTGCAATTTGAACAAAATAGATAACCATGTGATACTAGTAAGGTTTTAATTATCATCCGAAACCGATATGTTTCGGCCGTTTCCCATCAGAATTGAGATTTTAAACCTGCCGACGCTACTGAAACTGACTGATTAAAACCACTAAACCTTCCGAACTGCTGAAACCAATACTCATTTGAAGGGTCTCAAGCCGATACGGAAACCGATTTTTGAACCTTGGTACATACCGATGAATATCAATATCCAGCCGACAGAATGAGACATAATTTTGGCCCCTCATTGATGATGTGATCTCAATTGGAAGCCCAGTGCTCATCTTGGACCAGATCAATGCCTGTGTTACTTCATGATCAGTTAAACATCCAGCTTATGTTGAGTATAGAAAACCACAGGAACACAGATTGGACAAGAAAATCACCAACATAGCACCGAATAAATGATACTGACATGACTAAGATGTGCATTAAATTTGCTACTCTTGTAAGAAAATTGTTGCCAGAAATTTCCTCAATAATCAAGTCTACCGTTAAAATGTATGAAGACAAGTACTAATGTG
This sequence comes from Iris macrosiphon, assembly GCA_036927795.1. Taxonomy (NCBI): domain Eukaryota; kingdom Viridiplantae; phylum Streptophyta; class Magnoliopsida; order Asparagales; family Iridaceae; genus Iris; species Iris macrosiphon. Next base: position 32,555,298 of record JAYESA010000017.1, on the reverse strand, counting down.
TTCAGTTGATAGTGACAAGGGTTATGTATCACCATTACCAGGTCGACTGAGTCCATGTCCACCTAGTTCATTACAAGTAAAGCATGGATTTAGTCAAGAAAAAATTGGTAACATGATAGCATTAGACGAGTCAACCGTCAACCTCAGGATCCACCTGATGAACGTTGTTAGCAGGAGGACAAAGACTGGTTGTGAGGTTTTCTCCTAGTTCATTACAAGTGAAGTATGGATTTGGTCAAGAAAAAATTGGCATCATGACAACATTGAACCCCTGGGGGAAATCAGGTATAACTACAAACAAAGTCCCTCCTTCCACTACATAAGACGAACCAAACAGCAGATAAGAGCAAGGTCCCAAATAGAGTGGTAGCCATGTCGTGCCTGGCCACTTCTACCCTTGTGCTGGGACGCCAGTCAGCTTTTGACATGTTCGGCTTACTTTTTGCCAGTGTTTTAAAAAGCACTAGGCGCTCCTAGGCGAGGTGCCTCACCTCATCACCTGGGAAGCCTAGGCGCTATGCTCCAGAAAATGTGTCACCTTGTCATCTTATCAAACTCACTTTTCACAATATCTTTTATTACTTTTGTAGCTCATGTTAGGTTACATATATCCCTAAAAACGCATCAAACTCGAATTTTTAGACAATAAACTTAATAAAAGAGTCAACAACAATACCATATTACCAATAGAAAACAAAAAAGCAACTTAACAAGATAAAAAAATAGTCTATGAAACACAACACTAGGCGCTCCTAGGCGAGGTGCCTCACCTCATCACCTGGGAAGCCTAGGCGCTATGCTCCGGAAAATAGAAGTGTCACCTTGGCATCTTATCAAACTCCCTTTTCACAATATCTTTTATTACTTTTGTAGCTCATTTTAGGTTACATATATCCCTAAAAACGCATCAAACTCGAATTTTTAGACAATAAACTTAATAAAAGAGTCAACAACAATACCATATTACCAATAGAAAACAAAAAAGTAACTTAACAAGATAAAAAAATAGTCTATGAAACACAACACTAAGTTTAAAAACAATATCACCACACAAGTCATTATGATAGAAGACAAATTATTCAAATGGAAAAAAATAAACATAAGACAATCAACGAGTGAATGTGCTGCATTGCTAAGTGACTTAACGAATCATTCTTCTTCCTACTCAATCATCCATTATTCATCTTCATCATCTAAGTATAAGAGATCATCATGAATATTATCATCAATATCATCATCGAAAATGAAATCTCTGTCTTGATAGAATCATTTTCCTCGTCTCACTATCCTTCATCACTTCTTCCTAAACAACCCCATAAAGCTTATATACAAAAACCCAAACAAAGTCCACAAAAGTTGCATAAAACACCCAACACACCTAGGCATTCGCCTAGGGTCACCTAATTACACATTCGTCTAATCTTGCCTTTGACGCCTTTCTCATCCAGATGTCACCTAGAGAATATACCCCGCCAACCTTTGGATTAGGCGGTGAAATATCACCTCTCGACTTTTGGGCGCCTTGGCGTGTGCCAGAACGGTGCCTTTAACAATACTACTTTTCGCCACCCTTACTCGGCACGGACACCAGCTGTTATCTGTGCCGGAGTCGGTAGGTGACTTGTGTCGTCCTGTGCCACCATGTACCTGGACTTGTCGTATCGATCCGTGCCACAATGCGTCTTGGGCTGGGCTGCCAAACAGCCAGATTTTCTGGAAAAAAATCCCCCCTCCCACCCAGAGGTGAGTATTCGGTTTATTCGGTTTCAACCGAACCGAAATAATCAAAACCGAATAAACCGAAATTCTAAAAATCTAAAAACGAACCAAAATTAGCCAAAACTGAAACCGAATAAGCTATTTGGTTATTCGGTTTATTCGGTTGAACTATTGTTATTGTTTTATGGATCGGACCCAAAGTTGAAATCGTGGTTAAATTATATTAAAAGTTATAATTTTATACACACATTTGTTGTATTCCAAAATTGTGTCCAAAGTTAGGCTTTAAAATATATACATAGAATTGTTATTTTCAAAATATACACATTTTTAATCACAAAATATGCATAGAATTAGAGTATTTATATATTTGAATAAATCTTATTCGGTTTTCGGTTTTGGACCAAAATCAAAACCCAAAACCGAATAAGAAATTTTAGTATTTTCAAAACCGAAACCGAACCGAAATTTTTTCAAACCGAACTGAATCACTTATTCGATTCGGTTTTCGGTCCAAAAACGAATAATGCTCACCCCTACTCCCACCAACATTAACAAACGGGTACATGGAGAAAGGAGGGTAGAATATATAAAAATTCATATGCACATGGAGATAAAGGTGTGGTGTGTCATGCCAACTAGACTACACGTGCATGTGTCCTTACAACAACTTGGTTGTCAGCAATGCACTTGTGTTCCCGTGTCGTATCGTGCCAGCATGGATTCCGCCTGAGGGGAAGCATGACACTCGTCCCATCTCGTGGACATGACATGTCATGCCTGTACGGATAGCCATCCGCACTGACACACCGTAGCTATGGTGTATCATATTGCGCCACCAGCAGCACGACACATGTGGCAATTCTAGTCACAAACATGTAGTACAAAAAGCTTGTTTGTTGTTTTAACGCTAAATGGCAAAGACAAAGCACATTCATAGAAAAAAAAATACCCACAATTGAGAAATTATATTTTGCATAATTATCTACAAGGGTCCAAATGTCTAACCATGTGTTAAACTTGTGTGCAGTGCACAATAAACCGACATCATTGAAGTATTACTATTAACCAAAAAGATATTGCTTCAATAATACCAAGTAATAAGCATTGTTCTAAATAGCAGCTATTACAGCAGCTAGGGCCCACTACAGTCCTGAAGTCCTTGGCACTCTGTCCTTTGAACCCAAGTGGACATCGGACTGAAGGCAGATGTTATAGCAGGAATTATAGACAGTTCCAGCAATTGGTCTATTATTTAGATCAACTTCTGTGTTTTTGACAACCTGAACCAGATTCAATCCTTCCACTCTGACCTGAAAATAAATATTCCTAAAAAGAAGCCTACCATTTCCATCAGTCCCTTTATCATTCCCTCTACCCCCCACCACCCCCAAAACCTGACTCATGACCTTTCTTGGTGGCTGGAAGAAGAAACCAGTGAGGATTCAGGATGCAAAAGTAATTTTTATTTCAACAATGTAGTAATGTCCAAGAGGTTCTCCTAGCAAACTTTTCTCCCTCTTTTTTTATTTGTATTTGCACTAGCCACTTGTTAGTTCTATTTGCTACTTTGCTCATTGTTACATTTTCTTTTTTTTTTGTTAATTTACTTATTAGATATTTAGAATTGATATTTTTGTCAAAAGGATAAGTTTCTCGGATTTAGATAAAAAAATCATAAATGAGTGAAAAAGTAGTTAGAAATTTTCCCTATTTTCACTTAATTGATCTTTTTATTTTTGAGTTAAGTTTACTTATGTATGAATTAACTTTTAATGGAAAATCGGCCCGTCCACTATAGTGGTCATAGCATCATCAAAAAATCATAGAGCACCAATTTATCAACATGCTTCCGCAGAGGCAATTTGGCAGCTTGGTCACAAGAAAAATTGGACAAGAACTCCTTAAAAGGAGCATGAAGAACACTAATTAACATGAAGTTCTATAGAGATGAAACTATACATGAAGATGACATGAGAGCCGTTCGAACTGGAGGACAGTACATAAGAAAAACTCATAAGTTCTTGATTATGATTGCTTCAAACCTAATTTCCATGGTCAAGATCCTCTGCGCAAGAATAGAGTTACCAAATCTACAACTCCTTTGCACCAGTGGTCTTCAATAAATTTCATTAAACATGCCCAGTACATCGTTGGCCATAATTGAAACAAAAGGCCACATTAATCTCTTATGCTCTTGAGCAAATCTTATATCAAAGAAGAAATTTGTATTGTGGTGGTCTCCTTGGATTACATCAAAATCTACAAGAAAGCTCTCTTGAAGTCATGCAGGATCAACAGTGAGGTTACTTGTACTACAGAAAGGAGGAGCAATCCTTTGCACCTTTATGAGTTCACAGTTTCATCAAAGTATCTGATTAGGGATGGGCATATTGATATGCAGCTTATCAGAAAGATATCAAGATGGTTATTGAATTTTAGAATTTATGCATAAGTGGAGTACTTTAAAGCACCTAGACATACAAAAAAAGTAGGCATAAGGCTCATCACAAACCGAACTTCCATTTCAGCAGTCCTCAATTTTTTTTTCATCCTAATACTTCTTAAAAATAACTTTATCCACAGAGCCATTGGAGCACCAAGCCATCCCACTTCCTCCCCGACCACCCGAAAAAGAATGAATAGTTCTTTCAAGCATAGTTTGCAGTATTGGCCGATACCGATCCGATACAACTGATACAGTTTGGCATGTCCCAATCCGATACCGACATTGGGAATCTCTTTCCCAGTCAATTTGGTAAAAAAAATTGGAAAACAAAACAAGGATGTAAAAACATAGTAAGCTGGTAAAAGCATGTAAATTGAAAAAACTTATCTATCACAGGTAAACCAATCAACAAGAGTGACTATTATTTCATTCAATTTCAAAACTACTATGAAACAACACAAAATATACTTAAAATTATGCTTAAATGCCCAAAATATTTTCTCTAAATTTATTAATAGTTATTTGCTTTCTTATACCAAAAAATCCAATACTCCGATCTTAAAACTACCGATACCACCGATACATATACTCATAGGAAGGGTCGGTATACCGAATCCGATACCGATACTGTGAACCTTGTTTTCAAGCAAAGATAACTAGCATGGCTACTGACAGTCAGAATTTAATTGTCGATAATGTTTACAAGTTATATCTTAAAAATAAAGAAAGGACGTGGTAGATAGTAATGTACCATTTTAGCACCAAGTCCAAACTTCCCCCGAGTTTGCTTTAAACCATACTTCGTACCAGATAGAACTGCATGAGACCCATATAACCAACTTTAGCAACAGTGACGCCCCCCAAGTTTTCAAATCTTTCAAGTAGAACATTATATATGAAAGGGATAAGATAAAAGTAAATATCTATATGAAACAGAACCAAAAGATAAATGAATGGCATCAAACCTCGCCCAAACATATTAGGAATATCATCATATGGCATTCCTTTTCCATTGTCCTAAAAAAATGTAATCAGAGTTAATTTAAGCAAAACATTATGTTTTCTCTTTCGAAATTTTATGGAATGAGAAAAAATAAACCAGTGTGCTTACATTGTATTATAAGTATGCATACACCACTCCAGAAATAAAAAGTGAGTTGAATAGTGTGCAATACCTTGCAGGTAACTCTAAAAAATGATGTCTCCCCTCGACCTTTTACTCCCTTCCCAGATGCACTATCTTTTGACTTCTTCCCAAGAGAAGCATTCTTAGCCTGGATTTCTTGAGCACGAGCTTCTTTAGCAAGCCGTTTCTAGGAGGAATCAAATAGAAGTCCAAGAAATGAATAACTATAGAAACAATCTGTAAAGAAAGTCTATTATACATTACAACAACAGAGAATCAACAGACATTGGATGGATAATGAAAACACAATGAAAACTCAGATCCTGAACTCAATGGTCACATTTAAATGCATCAAAAAGCAGATTACTACACACCTCACGAGCCTTAGCAGACTCAAAATCATCATAAAGCTCTTCATCAACACGTTCACGATCAACGAGCCCAATCATTGTATTGAACTTGCTTTTACTGATTTCTTCTCTAGCATATAACAGAGAACCAAGATATAACATAATCTTAAGAAGCTGCAGCCTAAACAAAGATAATAATTACTAGGAAACTCTTACACTTACATTGTCATTTCAACGGCAGGGAGATTTGAAATAGACTCGGCCGAATCGAGAGAATTTTCAACAAGTTCTCTCACTGTTGTGTAAAGAGATTTCCCTGGCTATAAATAACAACTCAGATTCAGATGACCTATCATAATATATGAATTAGACTTGGACGTCATTGATAAACTAATGCTTTTATATGGATGCCAAAATCATGGTGGTCCATGTACTTCAAAATCCTCGCTGATAATATAATTTAAACAACTCAAGTTCAATAGATATGGACGCATGTAATCATAAATCTCGATCAACTATCTACAGTAATATTTTCGCCCTGTGTTAGTGCTTGATGTGTTGAAATATAGATGTATATAACCATCATCCCTCACCAACGCTCTAGAGTTTTGGTGTAGTGGCAGGAACTTAACAGAATGAAAGATGTCTGGCTCATTATCAATTCTTTCAGAAGGTTATGAATTCAAATCCTATTTAGCAACCAGGTCGTGATCATCATCACAGCTTCATAATTATCCAAGCCATTGCCCCCATCAAAATGAGAAACAGCAATGGCGCACACATCCAAGTTTACAGAGCTTCTAGCAGTATTTATAGTTTTATAAGTGATGATGAACCTGATGTGTAGGAATATCATTCATTTTCTCTTTGGCTTAATGTGTCAGAGAGATAAATAAAGTTCCCTGTATCAAATCTCATCATCGTACCTCTATGTCTAGACTCTCATATAGTCTATGGGAACTTTTTAGGGTCGTGACTTGGTTACATGAACTCATTGCGGGACCAAAATGATAGTTTTCCTACCCACCAACTGGCCTTCTAGGTTTTATGGAAAGGTCCTCTCTTCTTATAACCATTCAAGCTACGTATTTAGCACAGCACAGAAGGTTAACATCAATTGACTGCTTATATCTAACTTGGCTTAGAATTAGCACCAGCATAAGGGTTGGCCAAGGTTGACAGAATATTGCTTCATTGTGGCACGAGATATCTATCTTGGCCAAAAATTTAGCATCAGAGTATGCTAATTACATTATAGGGAATCATGTCCACTTTGGAGCACTATATAGACCCAAATAGCTATTATCTTAAAAAGTTCACTCTGAGAATGCCTATACAGTAAGTTCAATTTAGAATACCAAAACCACCAGGGGTAAAATCCGGACTTTTGTGTGCCTGCCACAAAAGTCAAAATATCATTTTATTGGTAACTTTCAATCTGGTTTCATGCTATAACAATCCAATCTATCAATATTTAACTGATGAAACTAAACAGAGAACATACCTGACATGCATGATAAGTTATTCAAATATGTTTATGCTTATTATACTCTGGATGCAATGGGAAGAAACAATAAGATTGTAAGCATATTGGATGTTTTAACAATACTCTAAATGGTAACCACAAACCATAACAGGCTAGCTCCTAGCTCCTAGCTCCTTGTTGTCTACCTTTCCTTGGGGAGAGTTTGGTTGCATGTAAACAGGAATACCTCAGAATATTTGTTGCATGCAACACTTATTATGTAAATAGGAATACCTTGGAATATTTATTGCATGCAACACTTATTATGTAAATAGGAATACCTCAGAATATTGATGCATGCAACACTTATTATTTAAATAGGAATACCTCGGAATATTTGTTGCATGCAAAACTTATTAGTGCAAGTGGTGATGCAAATCCAGTGTTTGGTTAGTCGCACACGAAGTTGTATTTACAATGTAGTGTTTGAATTTTGGATATATGTATTTAGTATGGTTGTATATAGCTTTTTTAGCTGTAAGTAGAAAAGTTGTTTGGTTGAACTTGTTATAACACGAAAAGGTACAAAGATGAAATAAGTATTTCAATTCGATCATGTGGCAGCAGCATTTATTGCTCTCTCTCTCTCGGAACAATTTTTGTTGTAAGTGATTTTTGGTCATTTTTGCAGCAACAAATGTTACAGTAATTTGGAGGTTTGTAGTATTGGATTTAGTTACAACAATCCAAACATGGGATATGACTCAACTAACAATTCTATTGACGGGCAGCCAAAGACCCCCTTAAGTTAATACTTTTGAGTACAAAAGGAGAACAGCAAAGTAAAAATAACATTAAGAAAATATTAGAAAATGCATGGTATTCTATCTTTTGGTAACATTACTGGAGAAGAGTTGTGAGGGAAACTTCATAAATTTCTCACTTGCTAATTGTGATTGTTGACAATTGATGTCTAAGGGAGAACAGGTAGAAGGAATTATAATTTCTCTGTGAAATTCCTGAGAATGTTAATGCATCTTCTCTTGTTACTGTTTTAGTATATTCTTATGAACATATAAGAAACATTATTCATAAATCTGAGATTGGTCAATTATTTTCGAATTCTAGAGTCAAAATGAAGCATGAATAGGACAATTCATTCTGGGCTTGGTCTGGGTCATAAAGAAAGCAACAGTTTGCTTGCAAAAGAAGAGTTTATTGCAAGGTTCGCAGTATCGGAACCCTCCCTATGAGTACCGGGATCGACGGTATCGACAGTATCAGCGGTTTTAGATCGGAGTATTGAATTTTTTTGGTATCAAAAAGAAAATAATTATTAAAAACTATTTTTAAAATATATTTTGTTCATTTAGGCATAATTTTAAGTATTTTGTGTTTTTTCTTAGTAGTTTTGAAATTGAATGAAATAGTAGTCACTCATGTCGATTGGTTTGCCTGCGATATATAAGTTTTCTTCTTTTACATGTTTTTACAACCTTGGTATGTTTTTACACCCTTGTTGGTTGGTCTTTTTCGTTCAATTTTCTTTACCGAATGACTTGGAAAAAAAGACCCTCAATGTCTGTATAGGAACAGTATCGGATCGGGACATGCCAAACCGTATCAGTATCGGTCGTATCGGATCGGTATCGGCCGATACTGCAAACTATGGGCAGGATCCAAACACATACTTTTTGCATCAAATGAGCATCAAGTCAACAGGCCTTGCATCTTCGTCATCAGAAATAATAAAAGAATCATCATCATGCAAAGCCTTCCTCCATCAAAATAGGGTTTGAGCATGGAAAGTTCCAGAAACGAGTTGGCAAAACTTCATAGTGGCCATCGACCTGATCAACCTCAATGACAGTATTCTTAGCCAAGGTCATTATAAGCAAGAAAGAGGTTTTGCGGTTAACCTAAAAGACAGTTGTCCAATTATGTAGGTTTACCAATTTGGTCATGTTGTTTAAGGCATGAAACCAAGGAGTACCCTCCAAGTTCCCTAGACTAGAAAAGGTCAATACGAGGAGTTCATATAGGGAACTGCATTCATCTCAGACACGTCAGAAGGAAAAGAATGACATTCCTACGGTCTTTATAATCCGAAATAGGAAGAAAAAAATGAAAGAATTGAGAAATCGAAAAATTAGCACAAAAAGAAATAACCCTATCTTTCCTCTTCAGATCTGGCCAGTCATCTTTGGTTGATGTGCATAGTTTTTGTTATAGTGGGAATCATCTCCCTCCCTCGAAGTACCGAGTAATCAGGAGCAAGACAAGTCAACTAATCAAAGATAATTAGTTGTCAAAGGAGTTCCATATGCAAGAAAAAATAACCTCCTCTCCATCAACTAGGAGGGAAAAAGAGTATTGACCTATTTTTCAACCGGATGGTCCTGTCCAAGGGCAAGTTCAGTATTCTTCCCTTTCAGAGGCTTGCTTCCATAAAGCAAGACGTGCTCTTTCGGCTGACCAGCTCCTACTGAAGCTCCTATTAGAACTATAATTCTAAATTTAGTTGACTGCCTATTCGATGATCAACAAAGAGCCTACTCAGTGTGAGTTATTGCCCTATTATAATTATTTATGCTATCAATACTTTGTGGACACAGGACATTAGTGTGTTGTTGCTTCACCGGCACGCCTAGGCATCCAAAAGGCAAGAGACGATGTTTCACCGTCTAATCCAAAGACAGGTGAGGTATCTTCGCTCGGCATTGACGAGAAAAGCGCAAAATGCGAGATTAGGTGAATGGTAATTAGGCAAGCCTAAGCACACGCCTAGATGTGTTGGGTATTTTATGGATCTTTTTTGGACTTTGGATTTTTTATAAGTTTTATGGTCGTGTATGGCTTTTAAAGTTGTAGGCTTAAGTTTTAAGGGTCCAACAAAGCCTTTTTTAAGTTTTAACACTTAAATCAGAAAAAAAAGAAAATAGAGGAAAATATAGTGCGACGATGACAGTGAAGAGAGTAGCGACATTCCTCTAGGTTGAGCTCCTCCTTCGGACAATTTTTTGGAATATTTTCACCATTGTTGGCCGAATTAAGATGAGTTCCATCTCCTTTTTTTCTTTCTCTATTCCTTTTTTATGGTTCTATTTTTCTTTTTTCCTCCAATATTTTCACCAGTGTTGCTTGCAAGGTTGAATTAACTCTTTTCCAATTGGTACGTCAATCTATCAAAACCTTTCTCCATGATGCTCTCTTCCAATTCTTGGATTCTGTTGCAGTTCATTAATAAAGGTCAATTTATATTCAAATAGCGAGCTTAAGAGAAGAAAAAAAAGAGGGGTGGTTCATTGCCACAACTAGGCAAGCAATGCTTGTTAGATTAGTTTTCTAATGTCCACATCTTCGTGCACAAACCAAAGGACTATTATTGAAATGAAACAATCATAAGCTTCCGAAAAGGAGTCAAAAAGAACTAAGAATTATAAATCCACGCTGTGGCACAATCTGACAATGTGCAAAGCTAGAGGGCACCAGATAGATCGACTTATTGGATTGAGAGCCTCAATCAATAAATAACTTGGAAGTAAAATAATTTGGGAAAGAACCGTTGGATTCATGGGTCATGACTGGAGAAATAGTCCTGCTTTGATGCAAGGTTGCTCGCATTGTTTTACCAACTGATTAATGCATTCGTCTTGGTTAACAGTTGGTAAAAGGAACCAGGATTAAGGGAACGCCCTCAAAGTATTGTAGTACATGCAAAAATCTATATGTCAGATGAGTTTGAGATGAAAAGATTATTCCAGGACTTTACATAACATAAGGCAACAATAATTGCAGATAAGAAAGGACTGTTTAGCAATTGAATTCTGTCAAAAATCTCCCATATATGTTCATAAACCATAAGTTTCCCAAATTCTCCCATGTACATATACTGAGTTCTTCCTACATTGTATAGTACACTACACATTCTACACAAATTACTCCAGCAATTCCCCAAATTCTCAGTGAAAGTTCGTACTCATTTCCAAAATGTATCCCTACGAAGCAGTTTCCTTACTACTATGGTATTAGTATCGTCTCATTTTCATTTCTCCGGCAACGGAAAAACAACAGGTCACTTTTATTTAAAGTAATAATAATGCTTCCGATAGTTTCTATATTCAAAATTGGAGTTTTTCCGGAAAATAGGGTTTCCTTTTAAAATATGGCTAAATTACAACTTGATAACCTCAACTATCCAAAATGTTCAATTTAACACCCTCAACTTTGATAGGTGCTAACTCGATACCCTCAACTATATAAAAAAATTCATGTTGATACCCAAAATTAAAAAAAAGACAAAACTACCAATATCCCTCCTACCCCCACCCCTTCCCCCACCCAAATCCTACCGCTACCACCACCCTCCCCCTGACCCGCCGCGCCCCACCCCCCTCCCGCCGCACGCTGCCACCACCCCCTACGTGCGCCTCTACCGCCCGAAGCCCCCGAGCATGCTTGCCTCCGCCGCACGCCGCCCACCCGCGCGCGAGCGAGCCTCTGCCGCTAGCCGCCCCTCCGCCGCACGTCGTCCCCCGCCGTGCATCGTCCCCCCGCACGCAATCTGCCGGTGGCCGCTGCTGCTTTGCCCCCTCCCCCTCCGGTCGTCGACGCCGGAGAAGAAGAGGGGGTTGCCGGAGACGGGGGGGAGAGAGAGAGGGAGAGGTAATTTGGTCCTTTATTTTTTCAGGGTATCAAGTTAGCACCTATCAAAATTGAGGGTGTCAAATTGAACATTTTGGATAGGTGAGGGTATCAAGTTGTAATTTAGCCTTAAAATATTATTAAAAATGGTAGTATTGACAAATATTACCAAAAATAGGCTAGCTTCCCAAAGTGAAAATGATATCGCATCTTCCTTTTACATGAAGTCACATTTCCGAAACATGATTTCCCTGCTTAAAATCGCGATCTTGAGATAGCATTTTGTAAACGACCATATTCCAACACTATTGATTTTAAAACAATTTTTTCTTAGGGACTACTTGGATCGAGGGAAAAAAAAGTAGAGTTAAGTGGGGTTAAGTGAAGGAAAGTTAAGTGAGGGGAAGGGAAGTCAATACATATAACCTTTGTTTGGATTGGATGGAGAGTTAAGTGGGGGGTGTTTAATACCCTTGCTTGGATTTGAGGTTTTGAGTGGGAGGAGGATTAATAAAAATACAGTAGTTATCAAAATACCCTTATTATATGTGGCATAAAATTATATTTCAATGAGTTTTTAATTAAAACTTGTCAAAACAAGGGGTATTTATGACTTTTCAGACAATAATCTCCCACTTCCCCTTGTTAACCCTCCCCCCATTTGGAAGTGGACAAAATAGACAAAACGAGGTTAAAACTTTCCCTCACTTAACCTCTATGACTCCCCCTCCTAAACCTACACCCTCAAACCAAGCATGATTTTTTTTCCTCACTCAACTCTCTTCATCCTCAATCCAAGCAGACCATTAAGAAAAAAGCCATATATCTCATCCAAAATCCTTCGAATTTGACAAGCAAAGCTCAAAAGTAAAACAATCATTAGTAGTGAATTTGGGTTGAAAAATAAAACAATCATTAGTAACCTATGTCGCAGCGGACAAAAAATACGACACAACACTAAAGTGAATTCAGGCTAAAAGTTACGAACGCAATGACACGGACACAGATACATCATAGATTTTAGGACTCTACTTGTCCCAAGGTAGTCAAAGGCGCAAGGCGCACTCAAGGCGCAAAGGGTCCAAATCGCCCGAGGCGCAAGGTGCACTTAAGGCGCGCGCCCGAGCGACACGAGGCGCAAAAATTTTATATATATATATATATATATATATATATATATATATTCACATCGGATTTCTACATTGATAAACATGTGTGCTTCAAATTCTCCCATGTCTAGGTTGTAATCACTTTGAATTGAGTGAGTGAGAGAGAAAACAATTAAAAAAAAAGTACATCAATTCAAAAAACAGTCTAAAAACAGTACAACAGTTTAAAAAAATAGTCTAAACATGTTATTTTTTCACAAGATTTTCAAGGTGCGCCTAGGCGCGCCTTAGCTATTCCAAGGCGCTCGAAAAAGGCGCACCTAGGCGCGCCTTAGGTGCGCCTTAAGAATTGCGCCTCGCCTGGAGTGCCCTGAGGCGCTGCCCCTGCGCCTAGGAGCAAGGCGCGCCTGAGGCGCACCTTTGACTACACTGACTTGTCCTTCCTACAATCCGACCATCATCAATAGTGCATTTGAGCTAAGAAAAACACGTAATTTATGGAGAAAAAAATACGTGACAAGGAGGAATTTACGTTGTCGAAGCCTGCGAAGTTCTTGTTCTCGACGAAAAACTCGACGGGAGATTCTGCACCGAAACCAAGATGAATGTTGAGATCAGAAGTAAAACTAGAAAGAAGTGGAAGGAAAATTTTGTAGGTGGTGAAGGAAGAGTAGCTCTACTCAGTGTAGTCAAAGGCGCGTCTTGCTCCTAAACGCAGGGGTAGCGCCTCAGGACACTCCAGGCAGGACGCATTTCTTAAGGCGCACCTAAGGCGCGCAATTTTCGAGCGCCTTGGAATAGCAAAGGCGTTCCTAGGCGTGCCTTGAAAATCTTGTGAAAAAAATAACATGTTTAGACTGTTTTTTGGACTGCTATACTGTTTTTAGACTTTTTTGAACTATTGTACTTTTTTTTACTGTTCTCTCTCTCACTCACAATTAAAAGTGATTCCAACCTAGACATGGAAGAATTTGAAGCACACATGTTTATCAATGTAGAAATCCGATGTGAATATATACATATTATTTTTGCGCCTCACGTCGCTCGGGCGCGTGCCTTATGTGTGCCTTGCGCCTCTGGCGATTTGGACCATTTGCGCCTTGAGTGCATATTGCGCCTTTGACTACCTCTTGCTTTAGGACACTCTCCTTGGCATTCGGACAATGGAGGCTCCTCTTCCCTTCTTCCTCGACTCCTCGGGACTCGCTACTTTTGTCGACCTCCATGGCAAGCAACAAGGATGGAGAGGAGGAGAAATTAGGGTTAGGGTTTCTGGAGCTAAGGTTTTATGAGGCGGATGAAAAAGGAAAATTGGCATAGGAGTTAATTAGCGTTTACGATGTGTTTTTAAAATGAGTTCCTTTTTTTCACCCACTTAAACTAAGGTAAAACTGGATGGATGCTCACCATTCCACACTCAAAGGTTACAACGTGTCATTTTTATCTAATCTAAAACCAATTTGTGAATGTTTGGTGAACATCCACACTAGTTTTTACCACTAGTTTGACACGTGAGAATCGTTGAGTAGAATGTTGAACACCCACAATAGTTTTGGTGGGTGAAAAAAATGGACTCTTTTTAAAATATTGATGGTTATGAGCTGTTACTAAGGATCAATTTGGACAATTTTAAGTAGCGGACTTTAAACCAATCTAACACATATTTGGTAATTCATTAATGAACAGTTCAGTAAATTTTAAAAAAATATACTTTTATGCATATATATAAACAAAAGCCCTTCCGAAGAAAGATTATATCATTGTCCTGCGAAACAATAACCTATACACTCATATAACTTGCAAGCATAAAATGGTTTGGCAACAGATAAATCATAAATATTGAGAGCAAAGCATTCGCTACCACATCAAATGGACCGCAAAATTTTTATGTCAATCATTCACTACCATATCGAATTGACCTCAAAATTTAAAAAACTCACATTTTAGAGAAAGTAGCCCTCATATGGGACCTCAAGAGAAACAAATATGAGAAATAAAAAATATGGTAGGACATTAATAGTTATAGTTATATTTTTGATAAAGATATAAATGAAAGAAAAAATATAAACTATAAAAATACCCTGATTTTAGGTGTTTATAAAGACACAAAATTACATTATACTGGTTTTGGGAGTTTTTTTGGCCAACCAAAACCAGACTTAAAAAAATTACCAAACAAGATTTTTTTAAAATTCATAAACGGCCAGCTCAAAAATTCTCCAAAACCGATAAATATACCATTACCAAACAGACCCTCAAGGTCTGCTTGAATTGAGGGGAAAAAATAAGCAGAGTTAAGTAGGTTTAAGCGAAGGAAAGTTAAGTGAGGGAGAGCAGACCCAATACATATAATCTTGGATAGGAGGAAGAGTTAAGTGGGGTGTGTTTAATAACTCTTGCTTGGATTGGAGGTTTTGAGTGGGAGGAGGGTTAATAAAAATACAATAATTACCAAAATATCCTTCTACATATGTCATGATATTAGATTTGATTGGATTTTTTTAATTAAAATTAGTCAAAATATCTTCAAAAAATTAGATTTGATTGAAGGAATTTTTTTTATAACTTTTTACGATGAGTAATAAGAGAAAGCGATAAGAGACGACGCATATGGACGACGGCAGGTTGAAAGGCAGAGCAGCAGGTTGAAAGCAAAAAAAAAGGATAATGTCACAATATTTTATAGGAAAATAAGGATTATTTATAATTGTTTAAACAAAATCCCTCACTTTCCTTTGTTAACCTCTTGATTTGGGAAGGTTGAAAAAATAGACAAAAGAATGCTAAACAAATCCTCACTTAACCCTCTATGACTCATAAACCTCCACCCTCAAACCAAATAAGATTTTTTTTCCTCAATTAACTTTCCCTCACTTAACTCTCTTCACCATCAATTCAAGCAGACCCTCAAAGTTCAGAAGTTAAGAGGTTGATCGCGGGCCAGTCGGCCTACAAAACCCAAACGAGCCCACCCTATACACCGGACCGGGACTATCGGCAATTCACCTAGGCTCGCTTGTCGATGACCTCATTCACTCAAGGTCGCTTCAATCCGGTCGATCATGATCAAAAGACGAGTCTGGATCAATAGGAACGCAATTTTCCTCTTTTGGTGATCAATTGCTCTCAAACCCTAGTTCCCATCTCCTTCTCTCCTTGGCAATTGTTTGGGGTTAGCAATTATGAGGTGTTTTTAGAATACCGGTTATGAGCGGTTATGGGGTCCGGTTTTGGATAGTTTTAAGTAGCGACTTTTAAACCAGTTCAATACATGCTTGGTAATTCATTAACGAACAGTTCTTAAATTTTTTTTACAAGAAAAAATTACCAATATGTCAATATCCTCAAACTCTAAGATAATGTATACCTGGATGAACATAGTCATTATAAGAATGATCACATGAATGATGATAAGAGAGACTACAGAAAAATAAGAATTTACAAACTCACCGGAGGAAATAGTTTAGAGGAAGTAGAAGAGAAACAAAGATGAGAAAGAGAAATAGGGTAGGATATTAGTAGTTATAATTATATTTTTTTTAGGATGTAAACAAAATAAAATAAAATAAAATAATCCTCAAAATCCAATGATTTTGGGTGTTTTATAAAGACACTCAAATTTACACTACACCGATTTGGAGGGATTTTTGAACCCATCAAAACTAGTGCCTCAAAATATTTACCAAACAGAAAATTTGTTTAAATACCTTATATACGTCCAGCTCAAAAACTTCCCAAAATTGATGAAACAAAACCAATCAAAACCTAACAAAAACCCTAGAGCGAGCGCGCTCTCTCTCCGACCGACGATGGCTTCCGAAGAGATCTGTCTCCCTCCCAAAATATTTCGCAAAATCATATGAATTACTCGGTTTATTTACTGAATCCCCTCTATTTTGAACTATGCACGTGGCGTCGGCAGTGGTGAACTCCATGGAGTTCAACTTCTATACGTTGAAGGAGATCAGGAGGATGGATCACCACTTCCGACCTCCTCGACGCCAAGAACGTACGTCCCCAACAGACTACAACCCTGCCCTCGACCCCATCAAAGAGACAGACCCGTAAGTAGCATGGCCATGTCTCTGTCATATTCGTATCCTTGCAGGAGCAACATAGCTGTCGAGGGTCATAGATTGATATTTTTCCTGATAGTTATTACTATTACTAGTATATATGCACATTGCACGTTTTTAAGTGTTCTTTAATTAATTTGTTTTGTACTTAGAAAGAGCAAACTACATTTTGCTTATTGTTTATATGTAATTATTTGGCTGCCCTCATTAAATGTAATGAACAATTTTGATTAGTAATCTATACTACTATATAATCTATACTACAATATAATAAGTAAAGTTAAGGCTTCACCATAGAAATTGTACCAAAAATATTCTTACCTATGTTTACTAATTAAAATCGTTCATTAAATTTAAAATGGATAGTTAGATAATTATGTTTTGCTCTACATGCAATGCACGTGCATATATACTAGTTTAGATGAGAATACTTGGAAGAAGAAAATTCACACTGAAGCCAAGTATAGAATATTATTATTGTTTCTCGCAGGTGCAAGACCTGTGGCGAGGTTTCCTATCGCTGCCCTCGTTGTCCCGGTCATTGTGGTCATATCAACCTTGTAAACCCACTTTTCAACATTTTGCTATTCAGAAATCTCAAAAGTCTTCTTCATATAACTTGCTTGTATCTCCTGAAGAATCTGAATAATATTATTATTACTCTCTTTTTTATTTTGTATTTTTTCAAGGATGATGTTTTTCCTTAAAAAAAATTCAAATAAGACAATGATTAAAGTATGCATCCAAGGAAAGGTATTATGATTTGTGGATAAATCCAAATAATGTATGCCCTTATCTTTATCAATAACAACTCTTCTTATTCCCTCTATCTTTACTATTATAATACGGCTTGGAACCGGCCAAGTCATATGTATATCCTCCATTAAATAATTTAAAAAATTAAAGACGTAAAAAACTTTCTAACTACCGTGTATGTATTCTCACATAGTTAAGAAAAAATTTCTAAATACCTGAACATATAATAAATCCTAAAATATATTCAATATTCAAATTATATTTAAACTAAATATATTGTATTATCTAAATAAACACATATCCAAAATTTTAAAAACATTTATCTATAACAAATCCTAATTAAAATATATTCAAATTTCTCTAATGATTCCCCAAATTCTCAGTGAAAGTTTGTACTCATTTCCAAAATGTATCCCTATGAAGCAGTTTCCTGACTACTATGGTATTAGTATGGTCTCATTTTCAATTCTCCGGCAACAAGAAAAAAAAAGTCACTTTTATTTAAAGTAATCATAATGCTTCCGATAGTTTCTATATTCAAAATTAGAGTTTTTCAGTTAAATAGGGTTTCCTTTTAAAATATTATTAAAAAGGTAGTATTGACAAATATTACCAAAAATAGGCTGGCTTCCCAAAGTGAAAAGGAGATCTGATCTTCCTTTTACATGAAGTCACATTTCCGAAACATGATTTCCCTACTTGAAATCGTGATCTTGAGATAGCATTTTGTAAACGACCATATTCCAACACTATTGATTTTAAAATAATTTTTTTCTTAGGGACAGTTTGGATGGAGGAAAAAAAAAATAAGTAGAGTTAAGTGGGTAAAGTGAAAGGAAGTTAAGTGAGAGAGAGGGGGGTTGTTAGTTAAGTGGGGTGTGTTTAATAACTCTTGTTTGGATTTGAGATTTTGAGTAGGAGGAGGATTAATAAAAATACAATAGTTATCAAAATACCCGTATTACGTGTGGCATAGAATTAGATTTGATTGAATTTTTAAATAAAACTTGTCAAAACAAGAGATATTTACGACTTTCCAAACAACAAGTAATCGCTTCCCCTTGTTAACTCTTCGATTTGGAGGTGGAGACAAATAGACAAAATAAGATTAAACTTTCCCTCACTTAACCTCTATGACTCCTCCATCCTAAACCCACTCCCTCAAACCAAGCAGGTTTTTTAAACCCATATCTCAACCAAAATCCTCCGAACTTGACAAGCAAAGTTCAAAACTAAAACAATCATTAGTAGTGCATTTGGGATGAAAAATAAAATAGCCATTAGTAACCTATGTCGCAGCGGAAAAAATAAGACACGACACTATAGGGATTCGACTGACACAGATACAGCACCAATTTTGGTACTGTTTGTCCTTCCTACAATCCGACCATCACCAATAGTGCATTAGACCTAAGAAAAACACGCAATTTTATGGAAAAAAATACGTGTCGAGGAGGGATTTACGTTGTCGAAGCCTGCGATGTTCTTGTTCTCAGCGAAGAACTCGGCAGGAGATTCTGCACCGAAACCAAGATGAATGTTGAGATCAGAAGTAAAACTAGATAGAAATGGAAGGAAAAAATTGGAGGTGGTGGAGAAGGAAGAGCAGCTATACTTTGCTTTAGGACGCTCTCCTTGGCATTCTTCGTAGCCCTGGAGGCTCCTCCTCCCTTCTTCTTCCTCGGCTCCTCGGGACTCTCGCTGCTTCTGTCGACCTCCATGGCAGGCAACAAGGATGGAGAAGAGGAGGAGGAGAAACTAGGGTTAGGGTTTCTGGAGCAAGGGTTTTATGAGGGTGAATGAAGAAGGGAAATTGGCAGAGGAGTGAATTAAGTTAAAGTTTCAGAAGTTAAGAGAGGGTTGATTGTCGGCCCAGTCGGCCAGCGAAACCCTTACCAGCCCGCCTCGTACACGTTTAGGGTGATTTTAAGTAACGCCAATAATTAATTAAGGTTCGATTTTGATTTTTCTTAAATAGATATTTTAACAAATATTTTAATTCAAAATATAGAAACTATTATATATCTCCATTTTTTTAACAAACTAACAAATCGTTTGGAACAATTAGAAAATTTAAGATATACCTCCACTATTTTAACCCAAAAAAATGGTTTATTTACAAAAAATAAAATATTTTCTAGTTTTTAAATAGTGAAAGTATATGCTAATTTCTGTATATTTAATGACGACATTTGCTAAAATATTTATTTCTTAAATAAATAAAATTACTTATATGTTTGTATATAAAAAAATTCTTCTAAATAAAAATCATATCATTATCCACCCAAACAATTGTTTATACACTAAAATAACTTATAAGCATAAGATGATTTGACAAGTAGTAGATCATAAACGTTAAGAGCAAAGTTTTCACTACCACATCAAATTGACTGTAAAATTTTATGGCAATGATTCACTACAACATCAAATTAAAAGAAAATTCTTTTAGGGTCTGCTTGACAATTGTAGGGATAGCAGTTATGAGGTGATTTTAGAGTACCGGTTATGAGAGGTTACGAGCGGTCCCGGGTTTTTTTTTCTTTAAGTAACAGATTTTAAACCAGTACAAAAACCATGCTTGGTAATTCAATAATGAGTGGTTCCAAATTTTTTTACATAAATAAAATTATCTATATGTCCATATGTAAATAAAATAATATAAACATATGAAATAATAGAAATGATCGGATGAAAGTAGAAAATAAGTAGAAGTCCATATTTAATCAAAATAATATAAACACATAAAATAATATAAATGATTGTTTGAAAATATGATTGAGATATTTTAAGAATTTATCGAAAAAAATAGTCGTAGTTTAGAATAAGTAGAAAAAAAAACAAAGATAAAAAAGAAAAGAAATATGATTAGGTATTAGTAGTTATAATTATATATATTTTTAGGATATAAATATAATAAAATAATAATAAAAATTCAAAACCTACCGATTTTTAGTGTTTATAAAGAAAAAAATTATATTACATTGGTTGGGGGGGGGGGGGGGGGGGGTAAGCCGGCCAAAACTAGTGTCTAAAAAAAATTAACAGGCATGAATTTTTAAAAACACTTTAAAAACGGTCTGATAAAAAATATTCCAAAATCATCCTTAAAATAAGTAGTAAGCAAATTATTGCATCCACAGTGGGGACACTCTAAACACACACTCCAAATTATTAAAAATTGTGTAAATTATTATTTTTTGGGTGCCTCGTTGATATTGGCACACAATGGTACACTCCAAATAAATACTCAAATTTAACTTACTATTTTCTCTCCCACTTTTTTCTTTCTATTTTTCTTCCAAGTTTGCTAATATTCTCCCTCCCTCTCTTCCCCTTTATTTTTCTTCAATTAATGTAGTGGAGCTAGGACATGCTCCAAACCTGGAGTGTCTCTTAGCTTTCTAGCAAATTTCAAGTATGAACAAGTGTCCATTGCAGCATTTAAGTGTTACAAAATTGGACTAAAGTCTAAATGTATCACTTGAAACCTCTCTCACCGTGGATGCTCTTGGAGGGTGTTTTAGCTCCTCTATATTAATTGTTGGGCCCACCAAAAGTAACCAAATAGTAAAGAAAAATAAAGAAGAAAAATGAGAAAAAAATATTACCAAACATAAAAGGAAAATAAAGAGAAAAAAAAGGAGGTTTGTTTGGAGTGTTTATTTGAAATGTGTCATTGTGTAACAGTATCATAAGAACAATAAAAAAGTACTCCCTCTGTTTCAAAATAAGTGTCCCATAAGCAAAATGCACACCGTTTAAGAAATGTCCACTACACTACTTTTTACACTTTTGTTTCCATTTCTGCCCCTAACAATAAGATTTTCATAAATCAGTAATTATTGTTTCTTTTTAAGATGCTTTTAATAAAATCTTGGGTTCATTCAATCAATCTTGGGTTTTACTCCCATTTACATAAATGTTCAATTTCAGTCAAATTTTAATAAGAACCAAAAATTAGAATTGCCACTAATTTTTTCCTCCAAATTGAACTCCCCTCCATAGATTTTGCCTAAAATTTAAACTTCCTTCCATAGAGTTCTAAATTTCCATGCCATTAATCTATTTAAAGAAGTTGTTTGCCTCTTCCATTTACACCTATTGTTTCTTCATTCCAATCATCATGAAAAATTCTTCTTTAGGAAATTCTTCTTTAGTCTCCCATTATTGTCCTTCTCTGTTTGAAAATTCTCAACATTTATCTAATCATTCCAATATTATGTTGCACACAACTTTTGATGATGATACATCATCGGATGATGAAGATCAACATTTTGATGATGAAACATCAGATGATGATGAAGAAACGGTTCCAAGCTCACAAGGATAGAGAAAGAATCTCAGCGATGAGACTCGTCTATCTATTTACCATTTTTATTAAAGCAGAGTAACGATGGAAGATTGAAGAGGGGATATATATCAAGTATTGTTGCTCTATTTTCTACATCACGACGAACTGTGGGACGCATTTGAAAGCAATAAAAAAAATCAGAACCCAAACATGACCGATGATGTATCTTTTAGGAAAGCAACAAGAGTTGGTCGCAAACAAATCGAAATTGATATAAACAACATACCGGACATTCCAAAATGTCGTCGCACCAAACTTCGATCACTTGCGACAGCTTTGGTTGCCTCATATACTACAGTACATAGGTGGGTCAAAGCAGGTGAGATTAAGGTACATACCAATGCGATAAAACCATATTTAACAGACGAAAACAATAAATCAAGGTTAGAAATTTTGTTTATCAATGTTAGAATCGAGTTCTCTTACTGACAATATGATGCTTGAGGACATGTTTGATTGCATATGCATCGACAAAAAATGGTTTTACATAAGTAAAACAACAGAGAGAATTTATATGCATCCGGATGAAGTTGAACCTTTACGTACATGTAAAAGAAAAAGATACATACCCAAAGTTATGTTCTTAGCTGCAGTTACACGCCCTCGATACGATTCACTTGGGAACGAAATATTTTCGGGAAAATTGGTATTTTTCCCTTCGGATTTCAAGAGTCAGTTAAGTGCAAAAGCAAAAATCGGACTGTTGGAACACTTGAAACAAAACCCATTGATTCGGTGACTAAAGATGCCGTACGGTCGTGTTTAATTGAAAAGGTTCTACCGACTATTCGCACTAAATGGCCAAGCTCAAATATGAGTACCATATTTATTCAGCAAGATAATCCAAAGCCGCATATCAAGTCGGATTATGTTTAATTTGTAGAGGAGGCAACAAAATATGGGTTCGATATTCAACTCAAATTTCAGCCACCAAATAGTTCGGATATGAATGTTTTAGATCTTGATTTTTTTGCAGGAATTCAGACTCTACAACATCAAGAGGCTCCTACCACCGTTGATGAGCTTGTTTCGGCAGTGGAGAAAGCTTTCAACGACCTATCATCATAAACTCTTATTCAGTCCTTTTAACGTTGCAATTGTGTATGCGTGAGGTGATAAGAGTTCGTGGATGCAACAATTACAAATTGCAGCATATTGGGAAGCAACGACTAAAGCGCAAAGGTAACCTTCCTATTCAAATTGAAGTTGATAACGATCTTGTAATGGAAGTAGTAGAGAATGTAAGCAATGTAAGTTTTGATGTTTGAAATTAAAATTGATGATCCATCCTTTTTTGACGATTATGTTTTTGTAGGATTTTTTTTTGAGCACATTATGCAATTCCAAAATAGTTTATGTTCACCAAATATTGACATGCAACATGCACTCTTGTTCACTTATGTATATAGCCCATTAGCTTGAATCTTGTGTTTCTAGGCATGGAAGAAGTTTTTGTGGAATTGTAAAGATGTTAGTAACATGTTCATTTGATTTCTAATATTGTCTCATGTTCTTAAATAGCTTGAGTGTTAGTACTCCAAGGCTTGATAAATAAAAATAAGAAAGACTTGTGCATTCCAAATTTAAAAGAAATTGGGTAAAATAATGCTCAGCATTTGAGAAACAACAAGTTGGCGTTCTTGCGCCTTAGATATGTAACCATCTTCTTTGGATGGAGCATTTAAGTTGATCGATCGTGTCGCCGTTTTGTTTGAAATATGGTATGAAATTACAATTTGGTGTTCTTGCACCACGGATGTTGAATTACCTTCGCTCGGTTGAACATTTAAGTCAAATGTTGTCGTTCTCTTCTTCAATTCGTAACATTTGCTACTATTGCAATCTAGGATGGTAACTTTAGGATAAGTGGAGTATGTGAACTGTGGAGTTGAGGTTGGATTGAAGGATTATATTTATAAGAGTATTTTTGGAGTAGAAGATATGTTAACATTAAATTTTCAGATAATAAAAACATAGAAACTTGGAGTGCTCAACTTCCTAAGAGTTTTTATTGACTGTCTAAGATAGATGGAATGTGAAAAATATGGAGAAATGATAGTTTTGGAAGTTCAATACCAAAGTATGAAAAATTCAATGCTAAGGGCCATAGTTTTGAAAAAGATTATTTTTTCTTATGTGATACTTATTTTGAAACGGAGGGAGTAGTAATTTATACAATTTTTAATAATTTGGAGTATGTGTTTGGAGTGTTCCTACAGTGAATTCTCTTAGAGCATCTCCAACCCTATTGTCTTATTTTGTGTTGTGATTCCTATGTGGACATGAGGCAAAAGACAATGTCTTTCCCAAGTGGCAAAATTATATTCACACAAGACAAGGCAATAAGATAGAAAAATGTTCTCCAATGAAAAAGTATTGAGAAGACAAAAAAACTAAAAAAAATTTAACTTCCAAAACAACATTTCCACTTTTTATTTATTAAAAATATTTTTATTCATAATTGATGATGTGGAATTATAGTCCATTGTCTAGATCTAGACAACAAACTTCACATTGTTTTTGGAGAAACGAAGATAAAAAAAAAATAATTTGGTAGAGTATTAAAAATGGCAAATTATAAGGGCACTACACTTATTACTTGGGGCTAGCCCAATGTAATTTTTCCCAAAATTACAAGTTTGCCACTCTTAAAGTTACTTGGGGCTAGCCCACACCAAGGCTATATAAGTGAACAAAATTTCTATTTTAGGCATTTCACCCTCACTTGAAGAAACTCTCATTCTCCAAGTCTAAACCTAAATTTGGAAATTGATAGTTGTGGTCCCAAGTGGAAGAGAATTTTGCTTTGGTGATTGTCCAACGAATATTCTTCCGGTATGTCTTCGACAACATACGATGAATAAGTTTTGCGATTGTCACAAAAAAAATTAGTTTTTTTTTACTATTGTAGGAACAATGCATGAAAATATCTTCGATGACGAAGTCGGATCATGCAATCCATTAAATATGCACACCGGACATTCCTAAGAACATGTCTATTGTTCTGAAGCACGTACGGTACGTAAAACGACAACCCTAACTCGACAGTCATCGAATAAGGACTGTATAAAATTAGACAGTCCTATATAAATATAGGACTGTCAATAATTATACATTCCTATATAAATACAGGACTGTCAGAATTTCGACAGTCCTATATAAAAGTAGAACTGTCATAATTTTGACAGTCCTATATACAAATAGGACTGTCAAAATAGTGACAGTCCTGGATCTTAAAGACTAAATTATTTGAAGTGCCAATTATATGAAGTTATTAATTTTTATATTATTTTATATTGGTTATAGGACCAACCTTGTACAGATGTTGTGGTACATCCTGCTATTGGGGTTGATGTGGATGATATATTCTTAACGGATATTCAATTTACAACCCAGGAAGAAGCATTAGATTGGTGCATAGAAGTTGGAAGACGACATAACATAGTAATTGTCATTGCAAGATCCATCAGATCTCAGCCGGGCCGGAAATATGTAGAGCTGGAGTGCGAAAGAGGAGGTGTGTTTAGGGAGCATCATAAAAAAAAGGTGTTGTTGAAAAAAAAATCCCTAAGAAAAACGTTGGGACGGGAAAATTTGGTTGTCCATTGAAGGTGTTGATTGTAAAAGTAGAAGCTGTGAAGTGGATAATCGAAGTTAAGAATGGAAGACACAATCATCCTATTCCAGGGACACTTACGGGTCATGCCTACGTGGCACGGTTGAAGGAGGATGAGAGAAAGTTGGTTGAAGAATTGTTCCTTTCCGGAGTTGCACCGAAACAAATTTATTCTGCCGTGCGACAAAAAGAAGATGGAAACAAGTCTACCATGAGGACGATCTATAATAGTTTGGCCAGAGCGAAATTTAATAGTATGAAAGGAAGAATGGCGATACAGCAAGTATTGAAGTTGCTTGGGGAGCATCACTACGTGGAGTACCATAGAAGACATCCACAAACTGATGAACTCCTTTCGTTGTTTTTGGCTCATTCTGATTGCACACACTTGGCTCGGTCCTTCGCAGACGTGTTGATCCTTGATTGTACATATAAGACCAACAAGTTCAAGATGCCTCTTTTTTACGTTGTTGGGTTTACGTCTATGGAAAAAACATTTACAGTCGCTTTTTGTTTTATGAAGAGTGAGACAGTAGAGGATTACACATGGGCGTTGAGGAAACTACAATCCCTTTACACAGGTTACAAAGAGCCCTCTGTTTTTGTTACCGACAGAGAATATGCGCTGATAAATGCTATATATATTGTATTTCCTCATGCGCATAGACTACTATGCACTTGGCATATAAATCGAAATATCCAAGCAACAATGCAAGAGAAAATTTGAAAATGTGGACGGTAAAATCGACATGCTTTGCTTTGAAGAATTCTACAGTGATTGGAGTCTTGTATGGCGAGCAAGTACTACAGACAGCTACGACACAACATGGTACATGTTCCAACAAAAGTGAGAGACGAGTAACCCGACATGCATATCTTATATTAAAGATGCTTGGCTAGAACCACATAAAGAGCAATTCGTCTTAGCATGGACGAACATGGTGAAGCATTATGGCACAATCACTACGAACCGGGTCGAAGGATCACACTCAAGTTTAAAAAGATATCTACAGTCATCGGTCGATAATTTTGTCTCCGTTTGGCAATCGATTCATTTGATGATTATTTCCACGGTGAACGAGATTGTAGCATCATTTGAGATGAGCCTCAATATTGCTGTCACGCCCCAGTCCCAAAATACCGAGGGACCGGACGCGTGGCAATGGCCAGCAGCACACACCGATGGACAAACCCAATTTAATGGATCCATCGGGGCATGCTTAAGCTGTAATATAAGAATATGTAGGTTCAATGATACAAGTCACAGTCTAAGCTAATCTCATCCACAACAGATAATCATAGATCAAATGCCAGAGTAAATACAAAGAAAATAACTAACAATCTCAATAACAGTGTCTCGGAGAACAATCCGAGAACAAGTCTGATACAACAATGCAATAGACTGAAAATAAAGAAACTGGGAATAGAAATAAATGAGTATCACCAGACAATACTCAGAAGAAGTCCTCTAGTGTGATCTCGTCCTCGAAGGTCGGTACAGCTCCTGTATCAGCTCCTGAATCTGCTCCTGTACTGTACAACTCTGGGTGGATCTCCTCTACTAATCCTGGGGACATAATCCGGATCCAGGTCCTCAGGGGACAGCAAGGTACAGAAAATACAAGCCAAAATAAATGCAGTGCAGCAGAGAATAAAATAAATAGGGTAAGCTATATAACCATCTATGTGGATTGCAAGAGAGAACATCAATGGTACTCAGGTTGAAACAACTACAAGCTCTGTGTAGGGGAGCCGGTAGCGGTGGTATCATGAGGTGGTCTAGCTCAGCGGGAGACTGAGTAGCCGGCATAATATAGTCAACCTGTAGTCTGCGGGTCTCTCCAGCAATAGATGGAACAATAAGGGAATACTAAATAACCAGCTAAGTGATATGCAAGATGAGAGCAGCACTAGAACTCAGGCTGAAGCATACTACAAGCTCTGTGTAGGGGAGCCGGTAGCAGCAGTAATAATGAGTAATGGGCCAAGCTCGGGCTTCAGAGTCTTGTGCCTCACGATAATAGGGGTGTATATATATATATGATCAGCCTGTAGTCTGTGTGTCTCTCCCCACCCAATGTAATCACACGTCTCATGTCCATGACACGCACAATCATATCTAATGCACAAGTCATCTAATGTCTAGGGATATAATATCAATGTCAGGTCCTGTATCCTATACAGAATCACCACAAATATCTCGGGAAGATCCTGTCTCATGAACAGTGTCAAGTGTCCTGGGTCAAGTGTACTTGGTATGACAAGTACGGGAATATAAAGGGTCACGAATGTCCATCTCTAGATGACAATACACAACACCGCGTACGGTGTTGGCACCCGACTGATAATCGGACGCTAAGTACGTCACACGGTCCTAGGTTAAGCATGCACAGCACTATAAAGAAGCAAGAAAAATATGTAACAATACTGCAGAGTTTGGCAAGGTACACTTGCCTGGGGTCCTGGCTCCAACTGTAGCTCTGGTCTCAGTGTGGTCTGCAGGTACTACTCCGGTTGCTGAAATAAACATTACCATTAGATTCAGAAAATATCAAATAGCTAAAAACGCCTGTACTTGAGTCCAATTTGGACACAGGGGCAAAAAGGTCATTTCTGGGCCAAAGCGGGGTCCACATGTGGGCCACTTTGCACCGAAAAGCGCATCAGGGTCAAAGGTCTCCAAATTTTGCAAACTCAGCGTCTACAAGTCAGGAACGATGATACGAACCCAATGGAACTTCCAGAATTGGATTCCGATGAGCCGATCACAAAATCGCCCGTCGAGCGGGGCCTGTGGGGCCCACGACACGCGATTTCGTCAACGTTCTCAGAATCAAACCAAACTTGGGTCACAGGACCAGCGTATCGCTACGAGTCCGATGGCGCAAGTTTCGTCTCGATCCGACGTGTGTACACAAAGTTAGGGCGTGTTCCAGAAAGGACGGATACGGGGTGTCGTCGGCGGATACGCGTTGATTCCGGGGTGCACGCACCTCCGAATCGACTTCTGCGAAATCTCACACGACCGTATCAACGTCGCGCACGGTTCGGTAAAGATCGCGCGCGACCAAGTCGTCCCGATTGGCGGGGCGGACTCAGTTCCGGGGTGAAACAAGGCGTTGGTTTTCCTGTTTTTGGATCGCGGTGTGCGATCACCACAGGACGCGATGCACCGAGCGGGTTGCACGGGCACCGAGAGGGTCATACAGTCTTCGTGATAAAACTGACGGAATCAAAAACAGGATTACGAGGAGAGAGAAACGGTTACCTGAACAGGGCCCCGTGAATCTGATTTCCTGTGTCCGAGACGTGTCCGAGTCTCCTTCGTGTCCTGCGTCGACGAGTCCGGTACTGTGTCTGCCCTAGGGTTTACTGTTCTGAGCTGCGTCTAGGGTTGTGTCCGTGTCCAACTGTTGGTGGACACAGCAGAGGCGGCCAAAACTGCTCGCCGGACGGAGGCGGGGCACGTCGGGGTCTCGGCCGGAGGCAGCGGATCGTGGCCGGCGGAGGGCGGTGGTCTGGCGGCTCGAGGCAGCGGCGCGGGGAAAAGGAGCAGGAGGCAGAGGAGTTTGGGGAGGACGAGGGAAGTCGACGAGGCAGCGCTGGAGGATTCGTCGAGAGGTCGTCGACGGCTGCACAGGTGGCGGAGCGGGGTCATCGTGGCGGAGCGGCGTGGAGGAAGAGGGCGACGAGGGGGCTGGGAGGCCGACTAGGGCAGGGCAGGCAGTGGCGGTCGGGTGGCTCGGCGGCGGAGAGAAGGGGCGGAGGAGCTGGTGATGATGGCGGTGGGCGTCGGAGGAGGTCGGCTGCTCTGGCGGGGGGGTAGCCGGCGACTAGATTAGGGTTAGGGTTAGGGTTAGGTTAGAATTAGGATTTGGGGGAAAATTGGGGATTTAGGGTTTCCTTTTTCTTTTTCTTGTGGAGAAAACTAGAAAATAAGTAGGTATTTATACATGCAGAAATTAGAATAGGGTTAGACCTAGGATTCGGGCTGGGTCAACGGGTCAACGCTCCTTGGGCTGGGCTCTCATGGGGATGTCGGGCGTTGGCACGGATTAAATTCGGTTTAATTCTAAATTGGTTTCTAGGGCTTTAAACGGGTTTCCGGAGTCCAATAAATCCGCAAAAAATTACCCTATGTCCGGTTTTCCATTTTACACCATAAAATATTATTTCCATAATATTTTAATAAAGATTAACCGAAATTAAAAATCATTGAATTACCAACGCCTAGGTTTTAATTCCCGAAAATACCAGAAAATTGGGGAAAAATCCGAAGTTAAAATTCTGAAAATCAGGGGGCTTACAATCTACCCAACTTATAAAAATTTCGTCCTCGAAATTAAAATAGAGTAGGGTTCTCTCTTCCAAGTCTCACTTGATTACAGTCTAAGGGATTCCTCTCAAGTGAACTTTGCGGTCTCTACCCAACTTAGAATTTACCCATCTATCATCTAAGGCTATACATCTAATAAAGCTATGCCCCAATTTATTGAATCATGTTATTGAATCCTCAAGTATTTAACACCAAACATACCACCTATGGTATTCCTTTTATCATATATAAAAGGGTCATCAACAAGGTGACCGGCCTGTGGGGTATATCTAGTACTGTCTATATATCAACTTATACTAGGCACGAGGTTTCGTCTTTCCGAAGTAAGGGAAGACGAAGATCAATAATAAAGAGTTCAAGGGCGAGGAAATAGAATAGAAGTATCAGGATCAAGGCGTTTAACAAATTCAAATGGGATTTGTCAAGACAATTGTGGATTAAAATCCTATTATGGTAATCCTTTGTTTGCATGCTCGTATTAGTACAGTTATGTAACTGATACGATATGCTCAGATATATCTAGAGGGCAAGTACACTAGTCAACTATATATCTCAATCCACGTGAAGTAGTCGTGCGAAGAGCGAACCAAAATGTACTAAGGTTGATCAGACCGTATTACACTGATTCTGAATAGACAATTGTATTAGTGTGTCGACCCACTAATACGGATGTCATGAACAAGCTCGATAAAAGGATAAGCTTGCAAAACTAGGCTATATTAGCAGCATAAGTCAAGGTGGTACAACAAATGTAAGTATGCTAGATGATGATGAAAGGGGGTACAACTTAATTCAAGTTCACAAAACAATCACAAGATAAGCACAATCACAAAAGACTCTATGCTCTCTACTGTTATCAATTATAAGCAAGTTCAAAATTACATATGTTAAGGCTAAGGTCACGAACCAATAGGCACGAGATAAAACAAATCGATAAACAGATAACTACGACAAATTATGCGCATTAGCTACTCCATGGGTCTGCGCGTCTTCCAAAGTCATCGCTGGAGCTTGTTCACGTTCTTGCAGTTGATTTCTCTGCTGCTGTTGAGCCTGCTGGAAGAGTGTTGCTTGTGGTGCCAGGGGTGGCCTCGGCTGATTCCCTCCTGGGACTGGTGGTCTGACTCCTTCAACTCTCGTTTGCGGTGCTTCCACTGCTGGAGAGAATGGCGTTGGTGCTGGTGACATTAGCGCTTTTTCTCGACATTCGGGGCATTCCTTCAGTGAATGCTGACTGGATCCGCAAGCTAAACATACTTTCCTTTTTTGTCTGCACTCGTCCTCAGTGTGGCCTCGCTTGCGACAATATGGACAGACAGGTATTGTCTGTGGAGTTGCTTCTGGTGGCTGGTGTACTGGAGGTCTTTGTGTAGCTTCTTCTTGTGGTGCTCCGGCTGGTGCTGATGTGGCTGGTTGTTGAATCATCAAGGCTTTCTCTCGATGCTGAAGACAATCCTTGGCTAAGTGTTGACTGTTTCCGCAAATCAAGCATAATCCTAACTTGCGTCTGCATTCTTTTTGAATATGGCCTATCTTGCCACAGTAGTGACAAGTTGGAAGAACTAAGGCTCTTGGTGCTGCTCTCGGTGGTGGATTCATCTGTGGTCGCTTTGCAGCTCTTTCCTGTTGTGCTTGGTCCGGTGCTGATGCATACGGCCGCTTCTGGCTGGACTCTATCCTTGTGTTGCACTCCATGGGTCGTGCTGTAGCAAGAACATTCTCGTCTAAGGTAGTTGTAGTGGGGCTGATTAATCTCCGTAGCTCCGAGCTAAATCTGTCGATGAACTTCTCCACTTGGATTTGCTGGACTTCTTTCTGAACCTTCTGTTGGTCTTGCATCATCGCATAGAACATGCGAAACATCTGTTGTTCGTCCATAGCCTGCCCTTGTGGAATGGTAGGCGTCGGTGGAGCCAACTGCGTCGATGGTGGAACATCATCTTTCGGGATTCTCGAGGCATGCTGACTTGCTTGCTGTGATGATGGACCTTCACTAACTGGTGTCACTTCATCTCCGTTGGTTACCACATCATCTCGTGGTGATCTGGCAGGAGTCTCGTTGTTTGTTCGTGAATCCATAACTCTGCAACCAAAATAAACAATAAGAGGCGCACAAGAATCGGCAGGATGTGAGTCAAGAATTTAAATTCGAATCTGATATAGATATCAAGAACGTTTCAAGCAAGTGGATGAGATCCTAGAAACTTATCCTATTCTTATTGCAGGCTTGCTCGGTCCCTAAGTTGAAACCGAACAATTTAGTCGTAGACCTGCATGGGCCACCACAAAAACCATGTCACGCCCCAGTCCCAAAATACCGAGGGACCGGACGCGTGGCAATGGCCAGCAGCACACACCGATGGACAAACCCAATTTAATGGATCCATCGGGGCATGCTTAAGCTGTAATATAAGAATATGTAGGTTCAATGATACAAGTCACAGTCTAAGCTAATCTCATCCACAACAGATAATCATAGATCAAATGCCAGAGTAAATACAAAGGAAATAACTAACAATCTCAATAACAGTGTCTCGGAGAACAATCCGAGAACAAGTCTGATACAACAATGCAATAGACTGAAAATAAAGAAACTGGGAATAGAAATAAATGAGTATCACCAGACAATACTCAGAAGAAGTCCTCTAGTGTGATCTCGTCCTCGAAGGTCGGTACAGCTCCTGTATCAGCTCCTGAATCTGCTCCTGTACTGTATAACTCTGGGTGGATCTCCTCTACTAATCCTGGAGACATAATCCGGATCCAGGTCCTCAGGGGACAGCAAGGTACAGAAAATACAAGCCAAAATAAATGCAGTGCAGCAGAGAATAAAATAAATAGGGTAAGCTATATAACCATCTATGTGGATTGCAAGAGAGAACATCAATGGTACTCAGGTTGAAACAACTACAAGCTCTGTGTAGGGGAGCCGGTAGCGGTGGTATCATGAGGTGGTCTAGCTCAGCAGGAGACTGAGTAGCCGGCATAATATAGTCAACCTGTAGTCTGCGGGTCTTTCCAGCAATAGATGGAACAATAAGGGAATACTAAATAACCAGCTAAGTGATATGCAAGATGAGAGCAGCACTAGAACTCAGGCTGAAGCATACTACAAGCTCTGTGTAGGGGAGCCGGTAGCAGCAGTAATAATGAGTAATGGGCCAAGCTCGGGCTTCAGAGTCTTGTGCCTCACGATAATAGGGGTGTATATATATATATGATCAGCCTGTAGTCTGTGTGTCTCTCCCCACCCAATGTAATCACACGTCTCATGTCCATGACACGCACAATCATATCTAATGCACAAGTCATCTAATGTCTAGGGATATAATATCAATGTCAGGTCCTGTATCCTATACAGAATCACCACAAATATCTCGGGAAGATCCTGTCTCATGAACAGTGTCAAGTGTCCTGGGTCAAGTGTACTTGGTATGACAAGTACGAGAATATAAAGGGTCACGAATGTCCATCTCTAGATGACAATACACAACACCGCGTACGGTGTTGGCACCCGACTGATAATCGGACGCTAAGTACGTCACACGGTCCTAGGTTAAGCATGCACAGCACTATAAAGAAGCAAGAAAAATATGTAACAATACTGCAGAGTTTGGCAAGGTACACTTGCCTGGGGTCCTGGCTCCAACTGTAGCTCTGGTCTCAGTGTGGTCTGCAGGTACTACTCCGGTTGCTGAAATAAACATTACCATTAGATTCAGAAAATATCAAATAGCTAAAAACGCCTGTACTTGAGTCCAATTTGGACACAGGGGCAAAAAGGTCATTTCTGGGCCAAAGCGGGGTCCACATGTGGGCCACTTTGCACCGAAAAGCGCATCAGGGTCAAAGGTCTCCAAATTTTGCAAACTCAGCGTCTACAAGTCAGGAACGATGATACGAACCCAATGGAACTTCCAGAATTAGATTCCGATGAGCCGATCACAAAATCGCCCGTCGAGCGGGGCCTGTGGGGCCCACGACACGCGATTTCGTCAACGTTCTCAGAATCGAACCAAACTTGGGTCACAGGACCAGCGTATCGCTACGAGTCCGATGGCGCAAGTTTCGTCTCGATCCGACGTGTGTACACAAAGTTAGGGCGTATTCCAGAAAGGACGGATACGGGGTGTCGTCGGCGGATACGCGTTGATTTCGGGGTGCACGCACCTCCGAATCGACTTCTGCGAAATCTCACACGACCGTATCAACGTCGCGCACGGTTCGGTAAAGACCGTGCGCGACCAAGTCGTCCCGATTGGCGGGGCGGACTCAGTTCCGGGGTGAAACAAGGCGTTGGTTTTCCTGTTTTTGGATCGCGGTGTGCGATCACCACAGGACGCGATGCACCGAGCGGGTTGCACGGACACCGAGAGGGTCATACAGTCTTCGTGATAAAACTGACGGAATCAAAAACGGGATTACGAGGAGAGAGAAACGGTTACCTGAACAGGGCCCCGTGAATCTGATTTCCTGTGTCCGAGACGTGTCCGAGTCTCCTTCGTGTCCTGCGTCGACGAGTCCGGTACTGTGTCTGCCCTAGGGTTTACTGTTCTGAGCTGCGTCTAGGGTTGTGTCCGTGTCCAACTGTTGGTGGACACAGCAGAGGCGGCCAGAACTGCTCGCCGGACGGAGGCGGGGCACGTCGGGGTCTCGGCCGGAGGCAGCGGATCGTGGCCGGCGGAGGGCGGTGGTCTGGCGGCTCGAGGCAGCGGCGCGGGGAAAAGGAGCAGGAGGCAGAGGAGTTTGGGGAGGACGAGGGAAGTCGACGAGGCAGCGCTGGAGGAGTCGTCGAGAGGTCGTCGACGGCTGCACAGGTGGCGGAGCGGGGTCGTCGTGGCGGAGCGGTGTGGAGGAAGAGGGCGACGAGGGGGCTGGGAGGCCGACTAGGGCAGGGCAGGCAGTGGCGGTCGGGTGGCTCGGCGGCGGAGAGAAGGGGCGGAGGAGCTGGTGATGATGGCGGTGGGCGTCGGAGGAGGTCGGCTGCTCCGGCGGGGGGGTAGCCGGCGACTAGATTAGGGTTAGGGTTAGGGTTAGGTTAGAATTAGGATTTGGGGGAAAATTGGGGATTTAGGGTTTCCTTTTTCTTTTTCTTTTTCTTGTGGAGAAAACTAGAAAATAAGTAGATATTTATACATGCAGAAATTAGAATAGGGTTAGACCTAGGATTCGGGCTGGGTCAACGGGTCAACGCTCCTTGGGCTGGGCTCTCATGGGGATGTCGGGCGTTGGCACGGATTAAATTCGGTTTAATTCTAAATTGGTTTCTAGGGCTTTAAACGGGTTTCCGGAGTCCAATAAATCCGCAAAAAATTACCCTATGTCCGGTTTTCCATTTTACACCATAAAATATTATTTCCATAATATTTTAATAAAGATTAACCAAAATTAAAAATCATTGAATTACCAACGCCTAGGTTTTAATTCCCGAAAATACCAGAAAATTGGGGAAAAATCCGAAGTTAAAATTCTGAAAATCAGGGGGCTTACAATTGCAAAGCATGAATACAAGCATGAACACCTCTTGGATGGTTTAATCCATGTAGTATCTCACAAGGCCTTGGGCTTATTGTTTGAGGAGATTGGTAGGTCGAAGTCGGTGGGTTATGATCCCGAGGTTTGCGGTTGTTCATATCGACATTCACTCGGACTTCCTTGTGCACACGAGATTAACAAATATCGTCGTGAATCTATATACCTATTCCAATAGATGTTGTTGATCAACGTTGGAGACAACTGTCAATAATGCCGACGGTGGAAGTTCAAGATGATTTCTTTGCTTTGGCACAGGTGAAACTCCTGCACGCAAGGTGGTGTGTCACATCAGAACCGGAGAGAAGATCCATTGAGGTTAAAATCCAAGAAATTGCAGTCCCGACAATAACTCGATTGCAAGAGCCATCTGTTGTTCGAACTCCTAAGGGAAGACCATACTCAAGAAAGAGTAGAGCAAAAAAGAAGGAGGAGGAGTCAACTAAAAGAAATCCATCCTTGTTTGAACATATAGAACACAGTTTGGACGCAAAGTCCGTAATGGATAGGGTGGTATTTCCGCAGAAAAAGAGTAAGCTTACTATTCGAAGGGGGAAGAAACAGAAAATGAACGATGCAGTCACGGCGGAGGGTTTAGATAACTTTTTTGATTCATATAGTCTATACATTAAAAATTTCCTACCTAAGATACGGAATTTCATTTGGTCTATTGTTAACGTTCCTAAGGATGGCCATTGTGGATATCATGCACTAGCAAGACAACTAGGCTATTCAGTTGAAGCAGGATGGAGACAGGTTAGGGAAGAGCTGTACGAGGAGTTGGAGTCTCGACTACCCTTCTATAGGCAGATACTCGGCGAAGAAATTGTTGGAGATTTGTTTTCAAGCATACCTTGTACGAAAACAGTAACCGGACCAGACCATTAAATGGATGTCCCGCCTGCTGCTTACGTATTCTCTAATAGGTATAAGATACATATTGTAATTATCTCACAAGGTATTAACAATACTTTCTTTCCAATGTGTGCTCCCCTGGCCGAACACGGAGTATCCAATCTATGTTGCATAGGGCTTGTCGGACAACACTTCGTCATCCCAAGGTTGATCGGTCATTCTCCTATTCCGCCACCTTCTACGCTTTGGTATAAACACGCACCAGAGGAAGCGATCGCATGGACGACACCCTACACGGATGCAATGGCTGCCTATAAGAAGATGATGAAGATGGAGGATCAAAAAATCATGTCGAACGACTACTTTGATATTCTAATCGATTGATACTGTATATTGAAATGTATTTTGTGCAATGAGCCATGTATGTTTAACTGTATATTGAACTGTATGTTGTGTGTATATTGTGCAATGAAATGAGTTATCTAATTGATACTAATCGATTTTGACTGTATGTTGTGCATTGATACTAATCGATACTAGGACTGTCAATATGTAAAAGTGCCAGGAAACTAGGACTGTCAAAATTATGACAGTCATAGAAGATACTAGGACTGTCAAAATTTTGACAGTCCTAAACTTTACCCACTGTGTATGCACAGTTATATGTAAGTTTAGGACTGTCAAAATTTTGACAGTCCTAAACTTTACCCACTGTGTATGCACAGTTAGATGTAAGTTTAGGACGGTCAAAATTTTGACAGTCTTAGAAGATACTAGGACTGTCAAAATTTTGACAGTCCTAAACTTTATCCACTGTCTGTATGCACAGTTAGATGTAAGTTTAGGACGGTCAAAATTATGACAGTCCTAGTATATACTAGGACTGTCAAAATTTTGACAGTCCTAAACTTTACCCACTGTGTCTGCACAATTATATGTAAGTTTAGGACTGTCAAAATTTTGACAGTCCTGGAAAATACTAGGACTGTCAAATTGTTGACAGTCCTAAATTTTATCCACTGTCTGTATGTATGTATATAGCAAAATTAGCTCCACTGTCATAATCTGTACATTTGACAACTGTATGTATGTAGCAAAATTAGAACACAAATTGTATGTATATAGCAATTGTAACAAATTTTCAAATTGTAGCAATTGAAGCAAATTCATTCAAAGTGTGAATTGTAGCAAATTCATTCAAAGTTTTACAACTTAAATTCATAGTTTAAACTTTTACAAGTCTCAAAAGTCATATTCATTAAAAGTTTTACAAGTCTTCAAATGGGGCCTAAACTTCATGCCGCCTCTTTGTACGTTGCTCTCTATTTTCCAAGAAAGGAAAATCTTCAGCGTTGTCGATTTGTTGGAGTTCGTCATTGATTGCCATATAATTTGAACCCTGGCAACTTACGAGGCTTCTTCCCAACTTCTTCACTTTCCTTGCCTATTCATGAGAATTAAAAAAATTTGTTATGTTATAAACATTTACAAATATCAAACTGAAAGTGAAGAAGTTGGCTCACCATCTTGACCAATGCAATATACAAGACCGATTTGGCAGGAAGATCTGAAGGTACACGCACAATATCGCCTCCGTGTTGGAACAATGTAGGTAGTCCGACACCGGCGTAGTAGGCGAGGTAGTCGTCGCTACACTCCGTCATATTGACTGTTGCTTGCCTTTCGGTTTCTCTAATAACGTGGCGTTGCCACTCGGTGAAGAAGTCTGATACTCAGTTGAACGCCGCAGGAATATAGTTTAGCGGTTTTGTACCTCGCGGAGCAGTTACCATTTTCAAAGTGCGCTTTGGGACAGTTTGTACGTAGCCAAACTGACGGAGCACTCTATCCGACATATAAGCCTCCTCGATTTCATGACAACTGATAAGACCGTGATATAAAGCGACTGGTTGCAATGGACGACTAGTCTGTCGCAAATCACGGTATGGATCCCAAACAATATGCACCGCATAAAATTTAGCATAACGTCATTTAGCATAACGTAGTCAATTATACCAATTAAGTAGGTCTAAATTCACCTATTATGTCGTCATATCTTCGAGTGCATTCCGTAGGGCGGCCAATGTGTGAGGACGTTTGGCATCTTCCTTAGTTGGCTTCCATCGGCACGTTTTAGGAAGATTCTCGTCATACCCTCGGTTCAGTTTAGCCCGCTGCAGGGTTGGAAAGTGCTCGTATATCCATGCCTTCACGTAACCAGGTTAAAAAAATATTAGTCCAAAAATAAACAATAAAATTTAAAATTATGTATACAAGTTGACAAAGATATATTTATACATGGAGTAGAGTCTGGCATCCAGATATTGTCTTCGAACCCACGCGTGATGCCGCACCAAGCTCGCGGTAAAGGTATGCTAGTATACCGCTTCTCCAAGATATTTCTTTCAATGTGTCAATGTTGTCCAAATTGAGGAGATATTTGGCATGTATGGACGTTCCAGACTTGTCCGTAATGCCGACAACCCCTAAGATGAACTGTATATATCCGCGGGCCACATTATCGCCATTATCCATTTTGGGGTCCGGATCAGCGAATATCTCCTCCAAATATTTTAGAGGAAGTCCGTAGGACTTCTTGAATTCTCGAAGACCGGTAAAACTAGTGGCATCAACTCCCAGACACCCTGATACATAATCCACAATATGGTCGTAAAAGTTGATGCTCGACTAATCAAAAGTTTGATTCATCATGACTCGACCATCAACCCTAAGTCCCAATATATGATGGACGTCATCAAGGGTAATCGTCAACTCCCCATTGGGTAGATGGAAAGTGTTGGTTTCTGGATGCCATCGTTCTACAAATGCTGATATCAGTGCATTATCCACCGTCGTATATGAGTAGCTACCCAAATATTGTAAACCGGTGGGACTGATTTTGCCTTCACATCGTCTCCCAATAATTCATACCTCCATGTATTGCATTTTTTCCCATGGTTGATCACCGTCAACATACGAGAACTCTCATGAAAAGTAAATAATTGGATGAAGTTATACCTCTATGTAAAATGTACTTATCTATAAATAATTGGATGAACTTCGAACTTACAACTATATATAAAATTATCATAACGTAATGTACTTACCGGATTGTTCCATATTTGGTATGCAATATGGTTTTCGATCGACAGTAACATAGAGCAACCGTTTGGACGACTCTCGACTGGACTATGTGCCTGCTCATAAGGTCTTGAACCATCAGTAGCCCGGTTTTTGAGGGTTTGTGAGAGACTCTCGACATGACTATCTATAGGTTGAGAAGGTCCTGAACCATCAGTAGGCCGATTTGGGACATTTGGCATATCCTCATCGGAGGAGGAAGAAGAACCGAAAGAACTAGGAGGAGCACGTCTCTTCGAACGAGTGACAGTCTTCTTCGTCAATCGACGTTTCCTCACTTCAGGGCGTGCCTCGGGCTCGCGGATAGTGACACCTGGCTCAATAGTACGCGAAACATTGCGTTCCTTACGCATCGACGCAGTAGGGCGTCTTCTGATGATATATTCATCCACAGTGCCCTTCCGAGGGTCATGACTATAAGACAAAAAATAAAATTTCATTTAACATTCTAAATTAATTTAACATTCAGGACTGTAGAAATTTCTACAGTCCTATACGTAGTATACAGGACTGCAGAAATTTCAACAGTCCTAATTTTTTAGGACTGTTGAAATTTCTACAGTCCTTTATAAATTTAGGACTGTAGAAATTTCTACAGTCCTTAATTTATATAGGACTGTAGAATTTTCTACAGTCTTAAATCTATATGGGACTGTAGAAATTTTTACAGTCCCGCCCGATACTGCTCGATACTGTCGACGATTGTCGACATTGTATGCCCTAAAATCGAGTTCGATCATCCAAGTAAACGTCTAAACTACATCCAGGATTTGTATGCCCTCATTTGAAGAATGGAAATAAAATCACTCAAAATTTGCGAAATGCAATAGGATTTTTTAAAATTTTTGGAAAATTTTGTAAATGCAATAGAACAAGGAGAAAGAAGATTTGTATTTTGATTCTTTCGAGACTTTGGGAGCCATCGACAAGGAGGAGGAGGACGAAGTTGAGGAGAACGGCTCCGGCGGGAGGGGGGAGGGCTCCGGTGGGTTTGGGAGGGTTTAGGAGGAGGGTTTCAAGTTTGGGCTAGTATGAGTAAACTAATGGGCTAGTATGAGTAAACTTTGTTCATTAATGGGCTAGCCCATGAGTAAACTAATGGGCTAGTATGAGTAAACTTTGTTCATTAATGGGCTAGCCCCAATCCTGGGCTAGCCCTTAGTAAAGTTTGTAGTGCCCTTATAAATTGCTTTAAAAATCTATTCTACTATATAATGAGGAAAGTAGGCTTCACCGTGAAAATTTTCTTTCCAAAAATACCCTTCATTATATTTACTAATTAAAAATAATACCTACAATAAATTCCAATGACAACCATTTAAGGGATGCATTAATATATTATAGAAATGAAAGAGTTCATGCTACTTGCTAAGTTTTCTAAGCTATTACCAAGGAATTCCAATGGTTGAACTCTTAACCTATATAATTAAAAGCAGCAAAGTTAAACCAACTCATCAAAATCATCCACTCCAAGATACGTGCAAAACACGTGCATATATACTAGTCGATAAAAATAAGTATAGTATATTTATGTTTTTTGATAATTAGATGGAGGAGAAACCCTCAAAACCCTAGTAAAAGCGGTGAAAATACCGCGGACTATAAAGCCCTAGCGTGCTCTCTCTCTCTCTCTCCGACCGACCGACCGACAATGGCTTCCGAAGAGGTCGGTCTCCCTCCCAAAATATTTCACAAAATCCTACGAATTAATCGGTTTATTTACTGCCCCCCCCTTCCGTCCGTTTTGAACTGTGCAGGCGGCGTCGGCGGTGGTGAACTCCGTGGAGTTCAGCTTCTACACGGCGGAGGAGATAAGGCGGATGAGCGTGAAGAGGATCACCACTTCCGACCTCCTCGACGCCAAGAACGTCCCCATCCCCAACGGACTCTACGACCCCGCTCTCGGCCCCATCAACGAGACCGACCCGTAAGTACAGATGATGCCCGTGTCCGTGTCATCATACTTGTATCCTTGCAAGTGCAACATAGCTGCCGACGCGGTATCTATTATTATTATTATTATTAGGGTAAATGTTCATGAGCCATGGCCAATGCACATGTGGACCAATATGAATGGAATCCTACATGCCATGTGCACTAGCCACTTAATTTTTATTGGTCCACATGTGCATGTCTGTGTAGGGATATGAGCCATATTATTATTAATAGTCACGTTCACGTGGGTTGCACGTACCAAAAAAAATAATCTACAATATTGTTTAAAAATTAGATACAAATTTAAATTATATTAAAATATTTTAAATTTGATTTCAATATATTTTAATTAGTATTTGTTATAGATATGTTTTTATAATTTTTGATATGTGTATAGTTAGATAATATCATTTAAATAAATTTGAATATTTAATATAATTTAGAATTTGTTATATGTTAATGTAGTTACAATTTTTTTTATTAACTACGTGAGAGATATGAGTAGTTATAATTTTTTTATTAATTAGTTGATGAAATACATACGGCTTAGACGGCTCTTTTTTAAGCCGTTTCTAAGCCGCATTATAATAGTAGAGATAGAGAATATTATTATTATTATTATTATTATTATTATTATTATTATTTCTTGCAGGTGCAAGACTTGTGGCGAGGTTTCCTATCGTTGCCCTGGTCATTGTGGTCATATCGACCTTGTAAAACCACTTTTCAACCCTTTGCTATTCAGAAATCTGAAAAGTCTTCTTGATATCACTTGCTTGTATTGTCATAAATTCCGGATTAACGAAGAAAAGGTAATTCTTTTACCCACATATTTAAAGAAAGATCGTGCATTGCTCGCGGCTCACTGGTGGGTGGTGGTACTTTTTCCCAGGCCAAACGATATGTTTCCATGCTAGAATGCATAGCAAGCGGTGACATAGTTTCAGCTAGGAGTGTCGATTCCTCGTTTTTGACCGATATATGTTTCCCGGATGAGAGCAAAGTGAAGAGTGAAGGTCTTCGTCCCGCTAAGTATCATTCACAATCAAAGGATCTCAAAGAAAGAACATGGACCTCCCTGCAATACGCCGAGGGCATATCTCTTCTGTCGAAGTTTATGAAAGAAAGCAGTAAAAAGTGTTCACACTGCGAGAAGAAAAATCCAAAAATCACGTGTCCT
Source organism: Iris macrosiphon (assembly GCA_036927795.1). Taxonomy (NCBI): domain Eukaryota; kingdom Viridiplantae; phylum Streptophyta; class Magnoliopsida; order Asparagales; family Iridaceae; genus Iris; species Iris macrosiphon. The sequence continues at coordinate 32,512,658 of JAYESA010000017.1, read as the reverse complement.
ACATTTGGTTGGCTCAACAAGGTATGTCATTATATATCACTTGACGCTCTAGAAAATCCATTACTGGATCTCTTGTCATAATCTTTGTTTACTTGTGGATAGCATTGATGTTGTCTTCACTCTTAGATATATTTTTTTGTGAGAATAAGGGCTGTTTTCCTTTCTGAATTAGTGCCTCTCCGGATTTCGGACCCAGTACATCCCCTTCCCTACCATAGGTCTCAAGACTCTCAAAGCCATTCCCAGAATACCTTAGATTCCGTGATACTTGTTAGGTAACATGTTAGGTAACATCTTCACAATCCTTTAAAGTTGCAGGCTTGCATCTATAACATATAGTCCATACTTATGGTATTAATGCTATTCTACATTACGCGGACAATGATACGACACGACATGGTAAGGACTAAGGACATGGCGAGACGGACTAGGCGTCTATTTTGGTGTGTCCTATTGTATTTTGTAGTGTCTGTGGAGTGTATGAAAGATACATGTGGAGTGTCTGATACGTATATGTTGAGTGTCTGACACATGTCCGACACAGCCACATTTTTGGAGTGTCTGTGCTTCCTAGATGCTATCTCTGCCTTTCAATCTCCTGGTTTACTGTCCTCAGCAACGTTGAACTTAGAACATATATACTGAACAACTTCGAGATGGTAGAGTTGGACTTTTTATGGGATAGTTCCACGTACGTTTACAAACTGGAATATCGACAGTCTGCACCAACTTGGTTCCTACAGTGAATATGATCTAGCTTTCCAGGATGTCTGGTCATTGCTTGGTGGTTGTAATTCTGATGGAGGGAGAATTATTTTTCTTTGTTCATCCAGGAGATTGGCGACTCACTACAATCTAGAGCAATGGATGACTATTTCTTGTTGCTTAGCTCTCAATTCTGGAGTGTGTTGAAAGAAGAGTAAAAGACACACCATGAGTGAAGTATGCATAGAATTCTGCTCGA